>CATKHJ010007919.1:0-24116 GCA_949750685.1 Vernicia montana | reverse complement strand
TATATATATATATATATATAAGCAGAAAAGGAAATATTTACAAAACAGTAGTATGCAATTAGTGACACTCAGGACTCAGGAGAGCTAATTTTAGGCTCATCTATACATTCCAATAAAGCTTGCACTACTGAATCCATGGTTGGTCTCTCATTTCTATCTTCTTCTACACAAGAAATCCCAACTTCAACTATTTTCACCACTTGTTTTCTACTAAATTCCCCATCCAATCTTGGATCCACAATTTCCTCTATCCATGATCCAATCTCATCACACATAATTTTGCTCTTACCCACTCTCACAAACCTTGAAAGTTCTGTTTCTTGCTCTTCTCCATCTTCTACAGTCCAATTCGAAAGCCGAATTCCTTTCACCATTTCAAGAATCACAACTCCATAGCTATACACATCAACTTTAGCAGTAATTGGAAGATTTGAAGCCCATTCTGGAGCCATGTAACCTTTTGTTCCTCGAATTTGAGAAAACTCAGAATTAGTACTACCTCTTTGTGACAACTTTGCTAACCCAAAATCTGAAATCTTGGGTTCAAATTCATTACCTAAAAGTATATTTTCAGGCTTCACATCACAATGTATGACCCATTCTAGACATTCATGGTGAAGATATGCTAACCCTTTAGCTGTCCCTAATGCAACATTAAACCTTTCTTTCCATCCAAGAAAATTTGGGGAAAATAAATGCTTGTCAAGGGACTTATTTTCCATATACTCATAGACTAAGAGTCTATGATTTTTTTCTGAACAGAACCCCCACATTCTCACCAAATTCATATGATTAATTTTGCCAATTGTGCTTACTTCTGCCCAAAACACATCTTCTCCTTGATAGCTGTTGCCTAATTTCTTTATAGCTACCAATCTTTTATCGGTCAAAACGCCTTTATATACAGCTCCTGAGGCTCCTATTCCAAGCTCTTCTTTAAAATTCTTGGTGGCTATTTTCAGCTCTGCGTAACTGAACTTCCTGAATTGACTTGAAATAACTCTATAGCCTTCTTCTATAGAACCTGACACGCCTTGTCGTCGGAAAAGCAACCACCAAGCTGAAGATATGAAGAGTATTTCAATAGCACCAATAGCAGAAGCAAACCAATATAGATAAGCCCATTTCACCTTCTTGGCAATTTTGTCATACATAGAAGGAGACCCCAACAAGAGTATAGATTCATTAGACCCACATTTAGGATCTGTGCCATTTAGAAATGTAGCTTCAGAAATCTCCATACTTTGTGGCAATTTTAGATATATACTGCCTGGAAAATTTGGAGACTTGTAACCATTGAAAAGTGCACTTTTTGTAAAACAAAGACCTTCTCCTGATAGCCTATAACTGAATGCTGCGCACTGACAATCCTCTAAGCAGAGTTGCAAGCAAGAGTCTAGTGAAATAGATGGACTATAAGTGAGATCAAAACCATAAAAATCAACCTGCAGGACTTGCACAAATTTTACTTGCTTGGACCGGAGACAGGTTTGAGTAAACTTGGGTTTGCAGCCTTTACTCCAATCATCTGGCTCAGTGATCTCATAGCCTGGAGGACATGAACATTTTGGCTCTGGTGTATATACACAAATCCCATTTCTTCCACAAATTCCATGTACTTTACACAGCTCCACCATAGCTTCCCATGTGATCACCCACAATCCTGTCTCATTATTAAGGCTATAAAGCCTGAGATTCCCATCATAATCCATAGTTAGCCTCCTTATAATCCCAAATCCCATATCAGAAGCAGTAAATTGCAATTTATCACTGGATAAAAAGTTACCCATTTCATCAAAAAAAGCAATTCTGCTGCTATTATAGTTTGTTCTGCCATTTGCAACCACATTATTGTCAGGATTAGGCCAATAAATGCTGGAAATTTCCGGCCCGTCATACATCAAAGTTAAAATATTATTATTATCAAAAAAGAAACTAAAATACCCCGAAGCAAAGTTCCCTCTACCTAATCTTGAAACCAACCTTGTACTCTTTGTAAAGAATTGGTTTGCAAGAATTGTATCAGTAGGAAAATCAAAGCTCTGCCATAGAATTTTACCGCCGGAATCTTTTAAAACAAGATTCCCAGTATTCAAAAGCTCAGCTTTACTAAGATCAATGGAGGTAGTGTTGGTTCCCCATATGATGGACCCATCAACATCAGTTAAGACCATGGCTCCATTTTTTTGCAGAGAAATTCTTGAGCCTTGACCATTTACAGGCCTGTCTCTGTTAGCCATCCAAATAACAGTCCTGTTCTTGGAATTAGTGAACCAAATTGAAAACCAATAAGAATTTTCTCCCACCCCATGGAACCCACAAGTGAATGTTCTGTCTGGTGATGTTAAAATGTCTGAATTATCTTCTACTGATAGAGAGGAGCCTCTAAAAAGAAAGTTTTGAGTTTTTGAAAAAGCAGAGGAAAAGAGTACAGTGAAGGTAACAATGGAGAAAAATGTAAATTGTGGAGATTTAGAAGGCTGGATTTTCATGGTTGCTGATATTAGCATATCTTAAGAGTTAGCTATGGGGAAGGATAGTTTCTAAATTCTAACTTTTAATACATGTGACATGGAAATGAAAAGTATTGGTAATTTTTTCTTTCCTTCTTGTGTGTTTTCAACTGGATTCTTTTTTGGGTTCAGACCTTTCCATTCGGAGAAGAAAAGTAAAATATTTGGAATCTTCCATGACTTTTTTTTTTTAAGAGTTTACGGTGGCTATAATTTCAAAGAACGTAACCCCATAAATCATTATACTTTTGATTTTTTTTTTTTTGATGAAAAAATTTTTGATAATTAGAATCACGCTCCGTTTATTTCGCGAAAAATAATTTATTTTTAAAAAATATTTTTTCAAGAATTAATTTTTTATTTGATTACAATATAAAAAATTAATTTATAATACTATAAATATATTTAAACTTATAATAATTTTGTAATTTTAAAATTTTATTATTAAATATGAGAAAAAATATATAAAAATGATAAATTAGGTGGTCGTCGGCGGCTGACGGTGATTGTCGGTGATTAACGGTGACTGACGGTGGTTATCAATGGTTACCGTTAGTGAATATTGGTGATTGACGGATTAATAATTTTATATTTACATATTTTTCTTTCATTATAATGAATTTATCAAAATGCGGAAAATGATTTTCCATTTTAAAAAGAGAAAGTCATTTTTCTAAAAAAAGAATTTAATTTTCCATTAATCAGAAAAATAATTTTCATTGACTAATTTTTCAAAATATTTCAAATATTAAAAAATACAAAAAAAATATTTTATGCGAAACAAATGGAGGATTAGCTAGAGTTTATCATAATTTGATATCTCTAGTGCCACCTAACAAAGTTTGTTGCTGGTGTCTACTCCAATTTTTTTTTTGTTTTTTTATTAGGGTTAATTACTATTGAATTTCTAAAATTGGATCTAATTTATAAGTCAAGTCAGAATATTTATTTTAAAAATTAATTAATGAATCCCTAAAATTTAATTTTATCAACTATTTAGTTTTCCATTATATTAACCATTAATTTAAATGATGAATTAATATTTAGTTTTTGAGATATGTTAACATATAAATATTTAGTAGTGAATTTTACCAAATTTTATGAACTAAATAGTAAACATATTAATTTTTTTTTATATTTTAAACATACTTTTTAAATTTTTGAGGAATTAAAAATTTAACAAAATAATTAAATAATGGCTATATAGATAAATTTATCTTGAATTTTGTATACTCTTGTAATTATATATTTTTTTTTATTTTTTTTTATTTTGTGTCAATTATACCATAATTTCAAAACTTAATTGTAATTATATTCTAGAGTTAAATTGAAAATAATAATAATAATAATTAAATAATGGCTATATAGAAAAATTGACCTTAAAACTTATTATATCATACTATCAATTTAATTTTTAAATTTTATTAAAATTAATTGGATTCTTTAATTTTGTGAATTTGATAAACTACTAATAATCAAATTAATAATTTAATTAATTAAATTTGCAAAGTTAAAGAGTTTAATTAATTTCAAATGAAATTTAAAGCTTAAATTCACAATATAATAGAATAAGTTTAAGGATCAATTTGATTTTTTTAACTTTTAATTAATAATTTTTTCTAACAATTATGACTTGTGGTAGAATTACAACTAAATTTTAAAATTATGATAGAATTGATACAAAATAAAAAATAAAGTATAATTATAAAAATACACAAAGTTCATGATAAATTTATCTATTAAGCCTTAAATAATTGATAAAATGAATAGTAAAGGATTAATTAATTTGATTTTGAAAATAAGGATATGATTTGTAAATTAAATCAAAATTCAAGAAATAAATAGTAACCACCATCTAACTTTTTTTTTTTTTGGTTGGTCTGAACTATTAATCCTGTCTATTACCCGGATTTTTTTAACAATTGTCAGATTGGCTGGATGTGGAGGTACTTGCGTCAAAGATTCAAATGGCAAAGGAAATTTTATTTCATTTTAAAATTTTTTTTTTCAAGTTAAGTACTCCAGAGAATTGTCCGCCGCCAGTGACAAATTGTAAAAATGACATTCGGTGTGAAACGTTGGACTTCGTTCGTTGACTTGTCTGTGTCCAACGATGAGCTAAGTGTGCGAAACAGAATAATAAAGCCAAGCACGAAGACGTCTTATAATTTTGCTCTCATATTTTTAATTGGTGTTTTAAATATCTAAATTGAAGTGAAAGCAAATTGCCAAGTTGTTTCTTGAATAGTCATTTATTTTATAATTCACTCTTGGTAAGAAATTTATTTTTTTTAAAATGGAAATTTCAAGCTAAAGCCTACTGCAAGAAGTCTTTTTAGCTAAAGCCATAGTCTCTCTAATTAAATAATGAATTAATGATGTTTAGACTAAATTACAACAGTAGAAAATTTTCATCCACTTGTATTAAATTGTAATTATGCTAACTTGCTAGTTTTTGACTAGTTTGATGAGATGGGAGTATTAATCTCTGTAACCATTGAAGCAAGTTGCACTGCAGATAAATTATCCTTTGCAAAACACATGCACATTGCTTTCATTCTTCAGATCTTACTTTCCCCCACTATTTCTTCTCCTTTTTTTTTTTTTTTTTTGTCAGCTCATCATTCCTTAAATCACATAAATGAGAAAATTACAACTCCCTCCCCTAAATACACAGGTTGACCTTTGACAATATCCCAATCCCAGTCACTCAAAAGAATAGCTGTACAAACAAATAATTTTCACTGTAAACAAAAACAAGTCATCAGGGACTAAAAATATTGGCCATACTAGGGTGGGCATTGTTGTTCCTCGCATTTGAGAAGAGCCATCCTTTGAGACCGTGAATGGCCTTGCCTATTATTAAGGATATCAATGTAAGTGCGGAGTCTATACCGGTCTGAGTTCGTGAGAGAAAATGGTGGGTTGAGAATGAGGGATGGCGCCTCCACTAGAAGGAAGACTAACAAACGTACTGCTTTTGAATATAATAAATATGCACTTTCCATCTCGCCCATGAGCTCCTCAACCTGCCAAACCATGAATAAAACAATTTTCAGCCAGTAATGCCTAGTTTACTTTTGATAATTCTCTAGTCAATATCCCAAACTATCCATTACTCATCATCGCTTAATCAACATACAAAGTCACTATCTGACTTTATATTGAATTTAAAAACTCTTCAGAGCATAATTTAATTAAAAATATATATCAGTTTATCAAATCAAATAATGATAACAACTCTTCCAAATTAGATGCTTTGCAGAAAGTAGCTAATGAGTTTAAAAATGAGCAAATAATCAGATGACTTATGCACTTAAATTTAGATTCATGTTGAAAGAGCATCTATTAGCCGTCAAAGTTTTGCTTCATGTTAAAAGAGCATCAATTAGCAGTCAAGGCAGAAGAGACCTACTCTATTGCCTTTTTAACTTGTATCCCCTTATTTTTTTTGAAAATTTTCCCATTCACATAGTGTCTGTGCAAGCTTGAGCTCGTCTGAACTATAGCCTCTAATCGTGAAATTTTCACATTGCAGTTTTTACAGCCTATCTGAACTAGAGGTTTCTCATCCCGAATTTTACTTCACAGTTTCACAGTCTATTCATATTCTACTACTGGAAGTGCCTTGTCAATTAGTGTATAGCTAGAATGTAACCAATAAGTATTATATTAAAATGGGTGATCAATGTAGATGCTAAAATACAAGTCAATGGTTTAAATACCAACCAAATTAAAATTTAAAATACTCACTCCTCCATGTCTTCCCAGTGCAAGGGCAGATTGAAATATCGTCTCCATTGCATCAGGCATCTCAATGTTTCCTGCAATGGTTATGAAAAAATTCTGTATTCAGAATATCAAACATCACTGAACAGACTGTTATTTATAACATCTGAAAAAAAAAATATCCCAGAAAGTAGGTGCCTAAGATCTTTTTTTTTTCTTTTTTGAGAATAAGTAGGTGTCTAAGATCTTGATAGATACAGTTATATGCAAATATCGTCCTATACCCTGGAGATACACTAATGTTTAAGTGCTTATTCATATCGGAAGCAAAAAAGCTTCTTTATAAGGCATCCTCACTTCAATTGCTACTTCAAATGTTCCCAATCTTGCAGTTTATATAATCACAGATAATTGGCACCAACAAATGACATATGGATATAACTGCTGCTATTTAATAACGAGTACAGATTCCTATCACCATTCTCTGATTTCATTATTAATATTTCTTAATTATAACAAGAAACAAGAATGAGCACTTGAAAATTCATCATGTTATAAAATATAAACCAAGATAGAAAAGCAGGCATTAAGGAGAAGGAATCATTTTAACCTTGCAGACAACTGCTCATGCATGATTATAAAGATGTAAAGGAAACAGGAAAATTCTCAAGCCACATGGCAAAATCAAAATATTGAAGCCATAAAATCAAAATTGAAGCCATACCAGGTTCAACAGCCTTGGAAAGTTCCTCAGCATGCTCAACTTCCCTCAAAAATTCCCTTTCAATCTGAGTAGATATATTCTCTGGCCCAACATCGAGACAATCTTCTGTATCAGGAGTCCCATCTTTCTTGCTGCTGCTTCTCCTCAACCTTGTGCTCTCTTGGCTTGGACTTCCTTCAATAGCTGAGGCAGCCTGAGTGTGGCAAATATGCAGTGCTTGCTTCCAAATTGCAAGAATAACAAGTTGTATCGAGAATGCTTCCAGTTGCCTACCAGACTCGACCTGATTCAAGGACAATGACAATGCATGCATTTGAGAACAGAAGTAATTTATGAGTAAAACTTGAGGCAGCAAATAAATATGTAGTAACTTATTGCAAACTACAAATTTACAGGATAGCTGTGCACCATTATTTAACATAGACACAAGCAGAGACCATTGCTTAGTTAGCACCAGTGCCTCACAACTTAAAATAGTCCACCAAAAATGAGGCTATTAGCTCAACTAGAAAGCAGCTCAGCTATCTTAAGTTTTTTTTTTTCCTTTTCATTTTTAGCATCCAGCAATAGAAATTCTCATCAGAAACAATTGAGATTATATATGGCATTTAACCAAATTGCCAAAGGATCATTAGGCCCAAACACCTAACTAAAGATTACTTGTTAATATCTATAACTGGGCTTAGTTTTCTTATACTCGTATAATTAGCAGTAGATAAAAAATCCTAATCCACAGGCATACCCTGAAACTATATCCAACTGCCATTCAAATATAACTGGGCTCATACAGCATTGCTTCTCTACCTCAAGGCAACCCCAAAAGATCCGTTCATTTTATCTCCTGGTCTTGTCCTTTTTGAGATTAAAGATAAAGTTGCCTCTTCAATCTTTTGTTCCAAAATTTATTTTCAAGCAATAGATAGGGAAAAACTTGACCACCATCAGTTATAAATAAAATAAATTACACTCTAGTTTAGTCGGTTGCATTAGATATCTCAATCATTCTCTGTGATTCCTTCAGCATAAATAACTGAATAATTTCTGGTAGAGAACACTTTAAATTGCAAAATTAAATAATTTCTCTTTAATCCTACACATATAAAAATCATAATAAATACCATTGTAAACAAAAACATGCAAGCTACAAAGCAACTACTAACATAAAAATCAAATATATTTGCCGCTTTAAAATCACCAGCTTTAAACTGAGGCTTCTTGCACAACGTGTATATGAAAAATATTACATTAAATAAAATTGATATTATAAATTATAAATCCATTGAAATATCAAGTTAATTGCAAGAATAGTAAATTAAAGCATGCAATTAATTCAGCATCCTATACTCTAGTCCAAGAAATTATATAATTAGTAACTACATGAAGCCCTAAAACCAATCCACCAATCAACTAATATTGTAATACAAATAACCCAATAATATTAAATGTAGATATGCATGTATATGCACACACGCATATACATAAGGGATACGCCAAAGTTCAAATTCAGCTGAAATGAAACCCAAGTTAATTAAGCCAAACTCTCTCCCATCAACGATAATCAACATTTTTGTCTTATCTTTAAATCTAGAACCTAAACAATGCAAATCCAAATCTAATTTAGAAATCCAAATCGTTCAACATAATGTTTTTATCTCCCCACACTAAATCAATGCATTCAGATTACTAAATCTATATCATCTTTATACCTCCTTAACCTAAATTTACTAACCTAGACTTCTGCCTTTTCCTTCTCAACTGTCTGCCAAAATTTAAGCTACAGCACAAGTAGGCATGCAATGACTTACCTTTTCATGTACTAGATCAGAAATGGAAGATGCACACTGCCGCAATGACTTAATCCTAGTCATACAATGAGTTGATGGCTGCTCCAAATTATCTCCAATGTCCGTAGATCCTTGAGAAGTCCCAGGAGCAGAGCTTGGACCTTCCAAGCTACCAATGTGGCATGTATCACTGTTAGCAATGCCAGTTATTGGCATGGGGGCAGTATTTACATTGACAGATGCACGAGGGGGACTTGGTGATTTGTATGGTATATGGCTTGGTTTGGAAGTACTGGCTGAAGAAGACGCATCCAAAGGGGGACCAGAGACAAGAACATAATCTTGATCTATCAACTCCAATGAGTCCACAACTGTACAAACCATGTGAAAAGCAAAATAAGACAATCTGATATGGCTTAGTAAAACAAATTCTGGATTTCTACAGTACAGAACTAAAGAGATTAGAGAACAGAACATGATGGAATTCTTGGTACCTCTTGATCTCACATTCGTCAATCTTTGATTCATAGACTTTGGAGCTTCATGTAGATTTTCATCGGATAAATTATTGCTGTCAGGCTTAAAACTAGTATTATTCAAGTTATATCTGACACTAGAATGTCTGGGAGTAAAATCCATGTTATTCAAAGCATTAGATTTTGCCTCCCTTCCATCAACCTGTGTATCAAGAGAAAATCCATAGGTAGACTTCATTGAGGGCTTCCTTTTAGAAAATGAAGGACTACCCTCTGGACCACTAGAATCATCATCCAGGAAGAAAGGCAGACAATCCTCTTGAGAAATGTCCTCTGTGTTCCTCACAGAATTGCTTTCCAGCAATGGAAAACTGTCAACTGATCTTGTAACCCTCCTATTCCTGCATACCACATATTATATTAGAAACTCGAAGAAAACAAATATTAAATCATGAAGACTGAATCATTTGTCTTATTTACCTCAATGATTCATCTATTTTCCTTTGGGAAAGGAATGGGTGGTTAAAAAACTCCTCAAATGTTAACCGTTCCACTGTTTTACGAAAACAAAGAAAGAGTTCAAACAAGGGATGAGGTTCTAAATAAGTATTTGTGAGAAATTGAATTCATAGATAAAGACTATCATGGCTCTCTGCTATTATCATCAATCTTCAACAAATGATAAATGTTTTTCAGTTGCATCATATTTTTAGATAACAGGAAAAAATTGATGATTCTACATGCTATACAAAAAATCAAAATTAGCATTATCATGCCAGGTGTAATCTCCACAAGCAGGAAATATGAGCATAAATCTGCTGATCCCCACAACTCTTTTAATCATGGATACTGGGAAGTTACGTAAGTATAAAACACCAAGCAGCCTTTTCAGCCAAGCAATACTAATTAAAAGCAATTCACAGCTATTCAACCCTAGTTGAGGCCAAGATACAGGACGATAACTGTATACTAATTACTAAACTTTTAAAAAATGTTGGTTTTTTAATTAGACTTGGGAGAATATTCAAACATGAATTAGAATCTTTAAGCTATAACAGAACATGGTTTATATTAACAGGAAGTTTTTAAAAGACTTTACAAATGCATTGTTTATTCTATCACTTTAGCATCTACAAAGCTTTCAATTGTATGCAGATAAACATATGCATCAAACATTTGTCACCCACTTGTGATGCATGGATTTGTGGACACAAATTTCTGTAAATTTCTCAGCCCAGTTTCTTGCAGCCTTTCACTTTGTGACTATAAAAATTTCCAAGTTCGAGTTACGCTGCATGCAATACCTGGATTACGACGCAGCAGTTTCTGGCACAAATCTTTGCATTCAGCACTCAAATCCTTATTATCCAAAGGAAATTGCAACTCAGTTGACTTCATGATATTTTGGAGCAACTGTACAACACGAGATAGAAAACATATTTGTTTAAGTGACTGAAAGCAATAAAAATCACTAGTCTAACTAAGGGTTAAGAATTCTTTCAAAATGTCAAAATCTAGAAGTTTCCAGTACGGAACAGTCCATAAAACCATATTAGTTGTATGCATTTAGAGAGCTAAAAAAACCTGTATTTGATTGTTTCCAGTAAATGGGGTTTTTCCAGTCACAAACTGAAATAAAATGCCACCAACACTCCAGAGATCTGCCTGCGTATTCAGTTCAAGGTTAATAGGAAGTACTGAATAATGAAGTTATCATGAGTGCTTCACATGTTGAAGAGAATGTCACCTTAGCATCATACTTTTGAAGCTGCATTATCTCTGGAGCCATATAAAGAGGTGAACCACACAAGGTTTCAGCAAGTCCCCTAGGTTGCAGTGATCTGGCAACAAAGAATAGTATCCAAAAAAAGAAAAAAGACAACAACCATCATCATGTGGAAAAGGGTAAATTACTAAAGATCCCCTGAGGGTTAAGTAATATACACTTTAGCCCACCGTTGTGAAATTACATTTAAAATTTTCATTATGATTTAAACCCTTAGATTTGAAATTTAAGGCCTTTGATTGTTAAGAAAGAAAATAATTTGTTTTCTATTATAACAGCTTACAAGTACTTCCTAACAATCTAAAGTTAGCAAAAGTAGATACTCATTATAATGCCGAGAAGGAGAGGAACCTAGTATAGTTTATTTGGTGTTGCCTAATTCCCTTTAAAAATTTGATCAGGACCAAGAATTAAAAAATAATAGATAAATATTTTAAGGAGAAGATTATGATGATAATTTACCTAGCAAATCCAAAGTCAGCAATTTTCAGAACTGCATTGCTGTCGTTGGTGGAAAGGAGGAGATTCTGTTAAAAAAATTAGTATACATCATAAATGGAATACGTCACACAAAACCTGTCTGCATTGGACAAGATTAATTGACACCAAACAAATGCTATGCTATCTTCCTACAATACATGCCAAAATGCTTTTTATTCAAACATTTACAATTCACTAACCTCTATAATTTTGTGGAAAAATAATTAATAATGCTATACCATCCTCTACATTAAAGCTCTAGTTTGTGCATTATAATTAGTCCGTGCAATCAAATAAGAGCTGGTATTTCATCATCGAGTAGATTGTTGCCTACAAGCTAATATATTGCTATGACTTTGAAATCCAAATTAGAACATAACCAAATAAGAATATAGACATACCTGAGGTTTTAGATCCCGATGTATAAGATTATTGTCTCGAAGGATTTGCAGACCAGCCGCTATAAAATAAAACATTTTCAAACCACATCATCCAACTTAGCCACTATAGATACTGAGATTGGAATGCATAAGCAACCAGAAAAGTTCAGGACATACCTAGTTGCTGCATGAAGTGCTTAGCAGTTGCTTCTGGGACTCTTCCATGTCGTTGAATATACATAGAAAGATCACCCCCTTTGCAATACTCCAATACAATATGTATTCTCCCAGGCACCTATTTGACATTAACATAAAACAAACCTTTAAAGCTGCTAATAAAAGTAAAGGCTATTAGAGACAATGGTATGCTGCTGGATCATATTCTGGAAATTCAGATATCATATGAACACAACATATGAATTTACATCGTAAGTTTTTTTTCAAACTAGTATTATACAAGGCATCTGCCAGTAAGAATACACAAATTTTCAGAGGCAGAGAGCAACTAAGTTCATTTAGCAACTTCAAAGGCTCAAACCAGTATCTATAACTAAAGGCTCAGCTTCCCTTTCTTGTAAATGAACAAAAGTTCCTTTTTTTTTGCATTACTTAACATAATTGGTTATCGAAAGCGAGAAATAACTTCTCATTTATGTTTCATTTATTTTCTAAGCAACCAAACACACCTATGTAATAAAGAGAGAAAAAATGGACCAAAACTACCTCAATAATATCGTGCAAACAAATAATATTAGGATGATTAATCCTCTTCAAGATAAAGATCTCAGACATGAGACTATCCTGCAACTTCTTATTGAGTCGACTAGTAGCAATCTCCTTAATCGCCACTTCGGTACCATGAACCCGATGCCTAGCGTGCCACACCACCGAGAACGAACCTGAGCCGATTTGCCGACCAACCAGGTAGTCACCGACAACTCTCCCCCTCCCTGGAGCTTGAGCCATAATTCAGAACTAGTAAAACCCTAGGATCCGAACCCGAAACCAGCTCCGGTTATCGGAATTCAAGCTTGAAGTCGAGCTTTATTGGGAAGTATCAATGGCTTGAAGGATCGGATTTGGCGGAATTGAGAAAATTTATGAGACGGAGAAAGAGGGAGAGTTGGGATTACAGAAGAAGATTCATAATTATATTTTATACAAGCAAATATAATATTTGGCTTGTATATGATTTTTATTTATTTTATATTATAATCATCATATAATAATAGTAGAATTATTAATTAATTTGTGATGGATTATTAAATTAAAATATTATTATCATATTTGCATAAAAAGGATTGTGATTAATGAGCATAATTATTATTTAGAGGAAAACAGTGGAAAACGTTAACGTGTGGTTAGTACCTAGAACTGTAGCGCACACCGTAGGAGCATGTATATTACCAATTTTGCTGGTCCGCCTTCATTGGCGACTTTTTTTTTTTTTTTTTTTCAAATATATTTATTTAGAGAATGATCTTTTTATCTTTATTGCGTGTTTTGGGTGGCTAATGAAGGAATTTGACCATATTCATATGCCTAATGACATAACCCATAATATGGGTTTGAGCTGGGTTAATTTCATGTTAGACCATCTGTTTTGAGTTCAAAAATAAGTAAATTCGGGATATTAATCCGTCCAATCAATTAATATTGGCTTCAATGACCGATAATCTTTGTATTGAAACCGATATCCCAAAAATAAATTATGAATAATTGAAAACAATAAATAAATGTACCAATAAATAACCCATAATACTCAAATAATAATATATCAATAAATAATATAACTACAAAACATAACTAATGCAATACAACTATAATATAAAATTAAAACTATTATTTTCATTTAGTACTTGCATAAGGAAAAAAAAAAATAAATCAGTATTTAGTTAGACAAGGCAAAAAAATTTGAGCTCAAAGTACACAAAATTTGACAGAAATTTGACCGTTGATGTTGGGTGGTGTAGTTGGGTATCTTATCACATTAGTTTCCAGTTCGAACCCAGGCTCAGACATAATTTAATTTAAAAATTTTTAATTTCCCTGAGACAAATTTTAATTATTTATTATTTAATTTTAAAATTTTCAATTTCTATCATACAAATTAAATTATTTAATTTCGAATTTTTACGTGTCAGTTATTTTCCTCCGTTCAAAAGGAGCAAAATCGCAGAACTGTTGCCCAAAGCAATTTTATTGGCTCAAATCGTAGAAGCACACATAATTTTCGATTCTCTCACTTGCTTTCCTTTTCCGATTCTGTGCTTTCTTCTTCTTTCTCGTTTTTGCTGCGAATCTTTTCTAGGGTTTCGCATAGCTCAGAGACAGTAATGGATTGGGGTAACGTAACAGCAGAGGATCTGATCGATGCACTTCGCGAAGTAGACTGGTCATCACCTCCTCGCCCTCTCTCCGAGTTCTTTTCAAGATTCACTGTCCCCAAATCTTCTGCCAAATGGAACAGCCGCCTTAAGTGCAATCTCTACTAGTGCGTTTCTCTTATTTCTAATTTCTGTATTTTATATCTTAATTAGCAAGAAACGCATATATGATTTTGCTGTTTGGATTTTGTTTTTTCGGTTTCGTTTCCGAGAAATTGGTAGATAATCAAAGTAATTTGTGCATGAACTATCCGTAGAGATTGTCATTTTTCGAAAATACAGAAGTGAACTCGATTAGTTTTTAATGTGTATCATAATTTGGGGCTTAAGGCTTCAATAAATCTGTTTTTTAGCTGATGGTGATGCGTGATCTCCTCCGAATTTTGCAATTTCTTTTTGAGTGGTGATTGCTGATCATGACTCTATTTGTTCAAAATTTCAAATTAATTGAGTCTTGCATAATTAACGGCGAACCATACATCTTTTTGCACAGCTATCGGACCAACTACTTCATTATGATCGTTCTGATTTTGGGTAAGTATACATGACTTTAGTCTTCTGTTTTTAATGTTCTACAGGTGAAGTGTATCCTTATTTATTAATGTTGTTTTGATGTGGTAACAGGACTGGGTTTCCTTAGGCGACCGCTTGCTATAGTGGCTGCTCTTTTAACAGCACTTACCATTGCATTTCTGAATGATAGGTACGTGATTAACCTCTCTCTCTTCCCCCTTTTTTCCATGCGTGCGTTATTGCATTTTGTTGTTAAGGAGTAGGAATTACTTTGTTAAAATATTTGATTAGTAAGGCTGTACCCAATAGTCATTCATTCTGGAAATATAATTTTGCAGTTATAGTGTTTGTTTGTATAGTTTTTGGTAGAACTGGAGGAGTCAAATTAAATAAAAGAGAGTATTGGAGAACCCTAGGTAGTGCAATCAATGTGATCTAGATAAATTTACTGCATCTAATGACCCATAAACAGTTTGAAAGTATTGGATTTGAAGTTCCGAATCATTCAATTAATCAACAATGATGTGGTAGAAACTAAACTCTTATTCTCTTTGGGTGAAATTATCCAGAATCCTAAATTTAGTAATAGGTTGAACTCAAATAGGTAGAAGGAGAAGACAATGAAGATTAATTTACGTGCGCACATGTACTCACATTTGTGTGTGTGTGTGTGTGTGGAAAGAGGGAAATACTGTTGCAGGGTGCTGCTGCAGAAAAGTATTGGAAGGGTGTTCATAGTTGACAGAGAATTGAAATGTTGATAGTTTTTTCCACTATGTTGTTTTTTCTTTTTCTTTTTTCTATTGGTCATTTGAAGATATGAATTATGTTTTTCAGCATTTTTAATTATAAATTTTGGACTGTTTAGTAAGTCTATCATAGAATATTGCATGCAGAAAATAAGTAATGAGTGAACCATCTTGGTCACTATTTCTCCGTAGTTCTCATTACTGCTTCACCTCTTTTCCTCATTTCAGTTTATTCTTTGTTTTCATTGTAACCTTGCAGTTATTTCCTCATCTATGGGTGTTGAGAATTTTTCTCTACAGCTTTGCAGGTACTTTTAGTGAGAAGGTAACAAGAACTATGAGGCAATTCTCTCCTCATTTAGCAGCTAAGATGAGACCTCCTCTTACGTGAGCACATTTTTGCCTGCTACCTCTTGTAAGGAGTATTCATCATTGCTGCTTCATTTATTATTTTTTTATTGGCAGACCTGTTATTCGTGGACGTCCATCAGCTAAAAGAGCAATTCATATATGTGGTCGGCCCCGTTGGGTGTTTGTCCTGATATTTTCTTCTGGTAATCTGTTATCACATAAGTTCAGACTATTTTCTTTCAAAATTAATGTAATCTAGACCATATTTTGTTTGTGAGGCCAAATTGTATTTATTTTTAACTGATTATATATTTTTTTTCTCTCTTCTTCCCACATTCTGTAGCGAGCTTCATCCTTTGGTACATCTCCTGTGGTCTCTTGACTGTCCTATGGGCACTTGCTCTTGGTCTTCTTGGTTTGTTTCTTACTTATGCTTCTAGTAGATTCTCCTTACAGTTTCAGGTGTTCTCTCAATCAAATCTTACATCATTTCCTCTCTCTCTCACACAGCTACAATCTTGCATGCAAGTTTTAGAACGCCTAATCTGAAAGCACGCCTGAACACATTCCGTGAGGAGTTTCGTGCTGTTTGGCGTAATTACAGTGAGCTGTAGCTTTGATGGAGCTTACAGCATGTAAGTAAATCTGGGTTGAATTTTATTGAAGCCAGGAATATTATGAAACTGGGCTTATTACTTCTCTTGCATGACAGTAGCTGTGAATTCTTGCCTTCATTGGGATTACTGTCCTATTTCTCGTATTTGGAATTTGTCCAATGAAGCCAATGTTTGTTTGTTTTTTTTTTTTTTTTCGGTTTTTCAAAAATATTTTCATGTCTTATTATCAATATGGTGTAATATTTTGTATTCCATTGTGCTTGCACGACTGATTGTTTAAAAAGTTGGAATACTACATCCATGTAATGTTCTAACATATAAATACATTCATATGGATTCTTTTTTCATCCATTATGGTAAAAGTATGTGTACTAGGTGCAGTCCAAAGCCCCAGAGAAAAAAAAGGAAAAAAAGAGAAGACACAGGGGGAGGGGGGTGATTTAGCAAGGACAGATTACAACTTGGGAAATGCTCCTTTTTTCTCTAATATGACTGGCTCAATTTCACCTCCTAATATTTTCCTCCCTCTGCTCTCTTGTTTGTCATTATCATTCAATTTCCTCCCTTTTCTCTCTCTTAATTCATTCTCTTTTTCCTTGTTGACAATTTTTATCTTTTTGCTTTCTCTCCAATTTTTTTTATCTACTGGGCACAATGTACTTCTGTACAAGAATTAAAGCCTGTACATCTTTTCTTCTCTCTCCCGCTCTTGCAATGGCCTTTTTAAGGGTGGAGGTTGCGTTTCAATTTTATGTCTTTTGATGATTGGTTTACTTGTTTGTTTTGCATACCATTAGACAGACTTTTTATGAATTTTTATAGGATTCAGAAACTATAACCTTCATGTGATAGCAAAACACCATCCTATTTAAGATAATGAACTAAATATGTGACTATTATGATTTCCTTCCCAAAAAAAAAAAAATCTCCTATATTCTATCAGGAATCTTTATTATTTAAATTATTACAACTTTTATTTTGAAAATATGCAAATTGGTTTGCTTAGGCTTGTGCCTTGCACCAATTCTCCAAGGATTCTTACTGCTTAAGTGTACCTAGTGCTTGTTGGTTAACAACCATGTGTTTACCATTGTTCTCATTTTAAAAGTAATTAACATCCTTATCATATACTAGTATTTTTATATGTCTCTAATAGGCTTTGCTAATCTCATCACAGTCACTTCACCTCTAACATGCATAGCATGTTCAGACTGACGCTAGAACTGTTATTCTTTCCACATGCATGTGCATGTGGTAAGAGTTTTATGGAGGTTTAAAACAACAAGTGTCAGATGGTTAGAACCTCCATTTCACAATATTATCAGTCATCCTACAGGTTTCTGTGAGTGCCTCTTAAGTGATGAGTAACTGTTATTTATTAATGGTGCATTTTTCCAATTACAAAATATTAAATAGTTTTTGGAGATTCTGCCTGCCTATATGAGCAAGGTATGTGTGTAGAATAATACAGGTCTAACTCAATCAAACTTTCTCTTTCTTTTGTTGGGGGAGAAAGAGAGTTTTGGCGGAAAGACAAGTTGATGGAGAAAGTGAGAAAGAGTGAGGCAGAGGAAAAAGAGAGCATATTTTCTCCTGAGCTTTATTTTGTTGGTAATTTCATGTGGCACTTTTTTCCCTCTTCTTTTCTTCCTTTTTTTTTCAGATTTTCTTTTCAGTTGCTTAGGCTACAAAACCTGTTAATGAAGTTCATTAGAAAGGCCAATGATTCTTTAGAATTTTCTTATCCATCCAATGTTCAAGATTCTCAATATCTGTGAAAAGAATTGTTGGTTTTTTCTGCTTGTTTCTCAGTGAAGCAAAATAAAAATATTTATTTCTATATTTTACGTCTGGGACTTGAAACCTATGGGAGAAGTGAAACTATAGAGCCTATAGAAGCATAAATCTCAAAAAAATTAATACAGTTTTTAGTTAGTCCTGGTCTTGGCGGGATATGTCATTTGTATATGGAAGAAGAATTACCTATATTCTTTGTAATGTTATAATTATTTTTTGTCTGTTTTCAGTAAAATAAAAGAAAATGTGGAGGCAGAGTTTTTGAACTGAGCAAGATAAGGCGGGTGTAGTTCCTTTTAAACCTTTTTTCCTTCTTCCCAACTGTGCTTGTCTTTTAAAGAGAGAATGAATAATTGCTTATGTGGTGGTCCCTGGCATCAATTTTTTTCCAGTTCATTCAAGTCATAGCTCACATACACATCAGTTATAATATTCCTGTTGACATGTTTGAATTGGACTGAATTGGCTGGAAAATAAGAGTCAAGGGGCTTAATAGCTTAAAATAAATTAGAGGGGATCAATAGGTTAATTTTGAAAAATTCAGGGGCTTTCTATTGTATTTTTGCATTTTCTCCTTTCAGCAAGTGAAGGTGGTTATTATGTTGAACTAACTTTAAAAACTGGTAGACAGGTTAGGAAGAGTCTGTTTTTGTTTCAAGTGCAGTAGGGTTTAAAAATTTTGTTTCGAGTGCAGTAAGGTTTAAAAATGGATTATTTTTGCACTGTTTATACTGTTTGTGCATGAGTCTGTTATTGTCATGTGGAATTGAAGTGGATGCCTCATGCATTTTCTCTATCTTGACACGCCTGTTTAGAATGTTGGATCGCATTCATTCAGCCGCATGGTGACATGTAGTGAATACAATGTGTTAAACTGTTTTCTCCACTGCATACAAATTGTTGTACATTATGTAACATATTGATCTTTCATGAATAAGTAAAGGTGTTCTCGGCTTTTAATTTTTTTTTCCCCATCATCTCATCTTTTGGGTATGAAGTATATGGTCAAGATCAATAAATGCTATTGACAACTGACCAGAACATCCTATGGCTCTCTCTAATGTTGTAACTGTGAGTTTGTGACAATTGACTGCTTGCTGACACTATTATTGTTATATATATTGTTGTTAAAAAATATCCCACTAACAGGCATTGCGGAAGCTTAGAAATTGTTATTTATTAATCATATTAATTGTGATATGGTCTAATCATAATGGTGGCCTCCGCTTTTATGCAGTGGATTCTGTGGTTGTGACACTCAGTATAGTTGCACTGTTCTCAAGTCATTCTTAGCTGCTGCTTCTGTTGCTACAAAATAACTTCAACGACTGGACAATCTGCATAGAACTCCAACATCATGTAAATTGTCAAGACCTCTTCTTTCTGTAAAGCAAACTGTTTCCGTTTAGAATTCATAATTGAAGAGACCTAAGAAATTAGTGGGGGGAAATATTCTTAGAATTCTTGGGCGATTTATTAATAGCCCTTCTTGGTGTCAAGGATTCTTTCTGTATCACTCTAGAAGAGGCACTAAGTAGTTCCTCTTGCATGAGTTCTGTTGATGGAAAAGAGTTGTTCTTAATTTGTGTGTTCGGAATCTATCTAATGTCTGTTCATATGAAGCATTATAGCAAATTATTCTATTTTTAGTTTCCTCTGTTCATTCTTTTCTTAACTGCTGCATTAATAGTTGAAGTGAAATTTACACAACAAAAGCACAAGAATGGGGTGTGTAAGCTTTAAGTTAATGTAGGATTAAAAAAAAAAAAAAATGAGAAGCTTAAGCTAATATAGTATTTTGGAATTGAAGTGAAATATGTTCACAAATTGCTAATTGACATTTTGGAATATTTTGCATTCTCATAAAAACTACTTAAAAAGATATATTTTTTCTAAGATACCATTATTTGATTATTAAACTGAGTGGTTTTATTTATTCTTAGTTATTTATGCCTTTGCCTTTTAATTTCACTATTACAGTAGCATGGATGTGCACATTAGTCTCATTGGATACAATTGAAATAAAATTCATAGCTTATGCATTAAAATTATTATGACTTATGTACACATTGTATATTAGTTTAATTTTATATATGTAGGGGGGGACGCCAATCAAAAGTTGAAAACCAGATTACCACATTTGTCAATTTAGGCTTGGAAAATATTTCCCAGTAAACTGTTTTGTTTTGTTTTTTTTTTTTTTTGCTTAAGAGTGTATTAGAGAATTAGTCAATGAAAAATGATTTGTTGATTAAAGGAAAAAACTAAACTGTTTCTTAAAAAACAGTGACTTTCTTTTCTTAAAAGAGGAAGTCATATATAAATATATGTTTATTACCCTTATATTAACTACTATTGAAGTACTGATCATCCTTAGCACATTGGCTATTAGTGACAACCATTGGTCATTACTCACTAGAAAAATATAAAATTTTTATAATCTTAAAAATCCCAAAAAAAAAAAAAAAAAATACATATCAAATCAAACACTAAATATAAAATTTATCGCGAAATAAATAGTCTTACAAATAATTTATTTTTTCAATTTACAAATAGATTTCATTTAACATGGAGTATTTCTTTTTAAATCAAATATTAAAAAAAAAGTACAGAAAGGAAACAGCATTGTAAAAGAGCAATAAATGCAAGGATCAGATTCCATTACTTTTTAAGGTAAAGTGTTGTTGAAGCTCATGGACAGATTAGCTGGGTGGTTATAATAAATTTTTTCTTTTTTGTTATTATTTCATCTAATGTTTGATTTAATTAACAAAATATTTCATTCATTTTGAAAAATTAATTAAATGATCTTTAAAATTTTGTTTCCGTTAATAAAATGATCATTCTATCTAATTTTTTAACAAATTCAGTTAAAGAAATAAATAAATAATAGAAAATTAAAATTAAATTAAATTTTAATACCTAAATTAACCTCTCTCTCTCTCTCTCAAATTCAATCACTTTGGAATTTTTTTCTGTGTAATTAAAAAAAATTCTGAAAATTTTCTTCATCTCTGTGAAAAAAAAAAAAAAAAAGTTTCTTCATCTCTGTGAAAAAAAAAAAAAAATTCTTATGTTTTCTTACAAACCAAACGCAATTTTTTTTTAGTTTATGTAACAATTTTAGCTTTTTTTTATATGGTGGAGATGAGAAATTTAAACTTAAATGAGGATCATTTTAATAATTTTATATGTTTTTAACAGATTTTTTAATGAAATCACCACTTAATTGACGAAATAAAATTTCATAAATTTTTTAATTAAATAAATGTATTATTTCATTGATTAGGTCAAACTTAAAGTACCACCCTTTCGAATATAAAAGGCATAACTTAGTTTGATTAGGCCAGCAGCGTCAAAGGCGTGTGTGTGAAAAGACAATATTATCTATAAAGTTCAAATTTTGATTTTAGCCCTGCATGAAATGGCGGGCAGTTGGGCACCAAAACGTGCAATGCTGCCAGCCAGAATGATATCAAATGAGAGCTTTTGCCATTTTATCTAAATTATTTGCTTATATGCTCAATTTAGGATATGAATACATAGTTCTAACAAAGATTCCCCTTCTTTTTAAAAAAAATAAATATTTTTCTTTTTGGACATTTGGAATGCTTAATATTTTTTTTTGGAAATTAATGATATCTAGAAGGAAAAAAAATTGAAAATTATATATGTTTTTTTCTCTATAAATACTCAAATTTAACCCAATCGTATAGAATCTTAAGAAAAGCAGCCTATAATAATTTAATTACTCTTTTAAAATTATTTATTTTTATTAATAAATTATTAATCCAGTGATTATACCACATCACAATCATGCGGATGGATTACAAAAGAAAGCAGTGCAGTTTAGACAAACTAATCCTCTTCAATTACATTCACCAGTTGCTAAACTAAAACTAAAAGCAAAAATCATCATTCTGGCTTTAGAAGAGTAAACTTAGCAATTAGTCTAATTATTATGTTGGCGGCTGAGATGTTAATTAAATATTTATAATTAGTAATTAATTATTAAAAAGTTAACAATGTAAATAGAAATTTTAATTTTAATTTTTTTTAGTACATCAAAACTTGAATGACGAGTTTTTTTTTTCCAATAAACTCTTCTCATCAAACTTAAAAATCTCTCATCAAAAATCTCAAACCCTTGCTAGCAAAATTTTTCCTTAAGGACATTTATTTCAAGATTTTGAAAATGTTAATAATTTATAATATAAAAATAAATTTTTAGGTGAATCTGGTTCACACATTATATTATTAATTAATTAATAATAATTTGATATATTAACGTATTAATTACAATACACGATCATAAGATAGTTATTGCATTATATAGGAAATTAATTACCATATCTACTTAATGAGATAGTTTTTTTTTTTTTTTTTTTTTTTTTTGCCAGAACACTTAATATATTAGTTGATCTAACAAATATTTCATAATAATACTTTCTCCTACTGTAGCTATTAAATTCACAGGCTGGTCCATGTTATTTAGGCCTCTTTCAAGCAAACCCATGTGCACCACAATTTCTGTGTCGTGCTGCTACCATTATTTCCCTTTCTGTAAAGGCCATAGCTAATACACTGATACCATTTTTGGGTTTTAATTTATTTTGTGATGAGCCGCAATAAACACCATATCCCTGCAATTCAGTACTGAGATGACGAGAGAAAAGAAAGGAAAAGTTTCTGTTGCAAATTTAGTGAACCAAAACAAGGAATTATATAGTAGTATATTAGCTAGATGGAACATTACATGAATTGGGCACAAGCTATAGCCTCAGCTTGGGGATTTATGTTATTGATAGGTCTCATCTGTTGCTGTCTCAGTACTAAACCTCGTCAACATGGAGATATTAACGGCGGCGGCACCAGTAGCTGCTCCTGTGACGGTGGTTATGACGGTGTTTGATCATCATTTCCTTCCGCTACCACATATAGTTTGCTTTCTTTCTTTTCTTTTCTTTGATTCTTTTTCTTTTTACCTCTTTCTTTTCTCTTTTTGTATATTGAAGAAGAACAAAAGTTTTGTGGGTTTTTTTTTAATTAAATTTATTGCTGATTTTTTTTTTTTTATTGAATTAATTATCAGTATCAATTTTGATGTTGCTGTAATTATAGAGATTCATTCAACAATTAATTAATCTCAATATATCGTTTTTCGATTTATTTTGTTTTTTTTTTCCTATTAATGGAATTTATTTTTTTAATTTTTCTGCACTGTAGAACAGTTTCATTATTAAACCAATGAGTTATTATTTATCTCGTATCCTAGGAGATTGTGATTCTAATTCTTGCAAAATATCATCTTCTTTTCAGAATTATATGTATATGATAAATAGAGGCAGATTTTTATAGGAATATGGAAGGGCCATAACCCTTAAAATTTGAAATTTTTAATAAATATTACATATATTTAAATTTTTTTAAAAAAATTTAGTTATATTTTTAATATTTGACCCCCAAAATTAAAAATATTTGTTGTAATACAATGAAATATTTTTGGATTTTTTACACAAATACATAAAAAATGAGAAAATATTATAAAAATACTCTAAAAAAAAAACTTAAAAAAATGACTATTCAGTTGCTTTTTATTACAAAAATACTCCCATTGACTTTTATATTATATATGTGATGGTGAGGTTTTTTAGAATGAATTTTTTTTGGAATGATAATCTAATAATATTATTATTATTTTTTTTTAAATCTCAACAATTCTAAATTTCTTCTTAATATTATTATAAAATTAATTAGGTAGAGAATTTCCAAATTAACTAATATATAGAAACTAAATTAACTAATATATAGAAATTTTAAATTTAACAAA
>CATKHJ010007912.1:0-11950 GCA_949750685.1 Vernicia montana | reverse complement strand
TATTAGATTATATTAATTAGGAGAATATATATTTTAGTCAAATTGAATTATCAAAAAGTTTATAGGAGTATTAAAATATATTTTTTAAAGTGTCAAAATTATTAAGTTAATAATAATAATAATTAAACTGTTCACGAGCCTGTTAATCGAGCTGTTCGCGAGCTTGTTTATGAACTTATAATCGAGCTGTTCACGAGCTTAATCGAGCTGAACTTAACTTTACTCAAACTCGGCTCGTTTATTCATCGAGCCTTAAAGTAAGGCTCAAATTTGGCTCATTTATAAAACGAACCGAACGCGAACGAGCTTTTATCGAGCCGAACACCGAGCCGCTCGTGAACGGCATGGCTCATTTACACCCCTACTATTTATGCAATGAAATACCCCATGTTGCCATGTCAATCATGCTAAATTATCTCAAGATAAGAACACCCTCTCAATTGCTTAACCTCTGCTGCCATATTTTGATTTTGAAACCTTGGCAATATTTTAGTCTTCTACAGTTCTACTGATTCATGATCTGGTCTTTTCTCAAGTAGCTTTAGAAAGTATTTTTTTTATCAGTGATTTTTTTTTTTTTTTTTGTAACAGTTCATTTCTAGTTTGGCATTGTAGATCTCTAGATGAATTTACAAGATATCTGATATTGGCATATGCAGGGCCAGACCCAAAAAATCCTGGCAAACCATATGCAACAGTGCCTTCAAATCATCTTGCAATGGGGAAGATCCTAGACTCTCGTAATGTGAAGAACTTTTGCTTCAGTGAACTGACAGAAGCCACAAAAAACTTCAGTCCAGGTTATGTGTTGGGTAAAGGTGCTTTTGGCTATGTCTACAAAGCTTGGATTGATAACCACTCTTTGAAGGCTGCCAGGCCTGAGACTGGCATGGCTATTGCTGTTAAGATGCTGGACAAAAAGGGTTGCCAAGGTCAACAAGAATGGTTGGTGAGCATCCTTTTGCAATCGTTTAGCTCATGTGCCTGTTTTAAAGCTTAAGCTTTTTCTCCCCCATAATAGTTAAGATTTTTAGAAAATTCCATAAATTCCATACATTTCCAAAGTTACATCTGCAAAATGCCATTTTAGGTCACAAGGACCTGGTTATAATTGTGAAATATTTATTGAATATTTTCTTTTAGGCACACTAATAAGAACATCTTTTGAAGATGTTGCTCTTGGTAATTTTAGTGCATTTAAAAATTTTATTGTTGCTAAGTTCTGTAATGTTTCTTGGACAATAGGCTGAAATAAAATTCCTGGGGCAGCTATCTCATCCAAATCTTGTGAAATTGATTGGCTATTGCTTAGAGGATAACCATCGACTTTTGGTATATGAGTTTATGCCCAATGGAAGCTTGGATAAACACCTATTTAGATGTGAGTAATTGATATCTTTACTTTTTTTTTTTGACAATACAACCTTGAACCTTCTAACTCAAGGAGTAATGGAAGCTTGGATAAATCTATTTGTCAGAACAGTGGATTTTGTTGGAGCAGAGGATTATCACATGGATTATCACATTCAACCACTCTCTTGGAATCTTCGTATCAGGATCGCCCTTGGTGCTGCTAAGGGCCTAGCATTTCTTCATGATGAGCCACAAGTGATATATCGAGACTTAAGACATCAAATATCCTTCTTGATTCAGTAAGTGAATGTCAATGGCTAAATTTAAGCTTCTAAAATTTTTATAATACTTGTGCTTATCTAACTCTTTTCTTTTTTTTTTTTTTTTTTAAATTGTTAAATGACAGAACTATAATGCCAAACTCTCTGATTTTGGGTTGGCAAAGGATGGACCAACAGATGATAAAAGCCATCTCACTGCAAGCATCTTGGGTACCGATGGTTATTTAGCTCCTGAGTATACAAATACAGGTATCATTCAGTTCATTACAGTGTCTTGTAAAGAAGCTTGACCCCACATTGCTCTGATATTCAACCTCCCAAAATGTTTGTCTCTTCTTTGAAATGGCTTTATATTGTTTTCTCCTTTCTTTATTTCTTTCTTATGAAGGTCATCTCACCACAAAGAGTGATGTATATAGTTTTGGAGTCGTTCTTCTCGAACTGATATCTGGCAGGCCAGCATATGATGAATATAGGCCATCCATGGAACAAAATTTGGTTCAATGGGCAATGCCTTATCTTGGTAGCAAACGCAGAGTTTTCAGAGTTTTTGATTCTTGTATTGAAGGAAAATATGCATTGATTGGAGCACTAAAAGCAGCAAATCTTGCATTCCAATGCTTATCAACAGAGCCAAGTAATAGGCCAAACATGAATGAAGTAGTAAAGACATTGGAGCAGATAACTTCAGGAAAAAATTAGTTTATTGTTTCACATCAAATGGGCTTGAACTTTACAGAAAAGAGTGTATTTTTTATATATACAAACACAATAACCTGAATTTCTATTGTACAATGTTGTAAGTATTTGCACAGGTAAAACATTTTGTGAGCTTTTTTGCATAGGCAGAGTCTTTACCTGCTTCTTAAATGGGCTGGGATAAGTAATGTGAGGTTTCAATGATGACAGTTAGTTGTAATTGTGTTGTATAAAGAAAAACTTGTCACACTTGTTTATTGCTTCTTCTCTGTTCTTTCCACCCATTCTGTTCCTTATTGTTATTATTATTTCAAATTTTGGTTATTTTGTTAAGTATCCTTACTGCCTTCTTGTTTTTTGCAAGCAATATGTTTGAAACGGTTAACATTTTTTAGTAATAAACTCCTGAAAGCTCTGATCTTCCATTTTGGTTGTCTTTTTTTGTTCAGATGGTGCTAATAACGATGAATACACCGAAAGTGCAGGAATATTCCTAAGAAATCTAAAATGTGCAGCTAAAATCAATTTCTGTGATGTATTTGAAAAATGAAAATTTCAATTTTGGATGAGATAAAAAGGACAAGGACTTAATGAGTAATGCATGATTATTTTAATAAAAAAAAATGATAGCTGACTCTGCCTATGCATCCTTGGTTTTCACTTGAGAACCATTGTCTTTGTTTTTGTTGCCAAAGCTTCTTTGCTTGTCTTTATCAAGTTCTCTTGAATTTATATATCTTTCAATCTTGAGCAGGTTGGGGCTCATGAGAAGAGAAACAGCTTATTTGTGATTTGTTCATGGGATTGTGCTATTGCTTAAGAATCACAGCTAAGGGTCCCCTTCACCAAGGTATATTCTGAAAATTAACACATTTCTTTATGCATATTGGGAGATTATAGTTTCAAAAACAGTGCTTTTGGAAAATTTTCTTATCTTTTCTCTTATCTTTTTAATTTTTAAGTGGAGCTATGTAGTCTTGATTAGTTTAACATGAACAAGAGCAGCTATTGAGGAAATTTTCTTTTTTCTTCTTTTTTTATTTTTTTTATTTCTGCTTGTACTCTTTTCCATCAACAGCAGTTCTGTTGAGTATTAAAGGATAGAAATGTCTTCAATTCATGTTTGGTATTGTAGATGTCTGGATGAATTATTAGATATATATGAGCTATTACATGTGCAGAGGTGAACCCGAAAAATGCTGGCAAAGATATGAACAAGTTAAGCAGGGGGATATCATCTGCCAAAGTGCCTTCAACTCCTCGAGTAGAAGGCACCATCCGGAAGTCATCCACTTTGAAGATATTTTGCTTTAGTGAACTAGAAGCAGCAACTATGAATTTCAGTTGGGCTAATTTGTTAGGTGAAGGTGGTTTTGGTTTAGTATTCAAAGGGTGGATTGATAAGTCTTCGTTAACAGCTTCCAGTCCTGAAATGGGCATGGTTATAGCTGTGAAGATGCTCAGAAAAAATGGTAGTCAGGGCCAACAAGAGTTGTTGGTGAGTATCCCTTCTGCTATCCTTTGGTTAAATCTTCTTGTTTTTCAAAATCTTTTAGTCAGCTTAAATTTTGCGAGGAACATTTCCATTTCTGCATATAAAACTTGCGATGCTATAAAACATGCAGTTAAGTAATGTGCATTGGTATTTAGTTATCCAAAATGTCTATGCAGAGTAAATTGATCTTGTTATTGGTAGTTTTAGCACATTAGATGGCAATATTTAGAAATAGCATGGTTGATATATAATGTTTTGTGGGTTTGACAACAGGCAGAAATCAAATATCTAGGGCAGCTAAATCATCCCAATCTTGTGAAATTAATTGGTTACTGCATAAAGGAAGATGAACGGCTTTTAGTGTATGAGTTTATGCCCAATAACAGCTTGGAGAAGCATCTATTTAGAACCAGAAGTGAGTAATTGATATCTTCCATTTTGATAATCCTTAAGGAGCAACTCCTCATGTAAACTTGAATATGTATTCGTCGGAATAGGGGGTTCTCACTTTCAACCACTTTCTTGGAATCTCCGAATGAAAATTGCCCTTGGTGCTGCTAGAGGTCTAGCATTTCTTCATGATAAGGCACAAGTGATACATCGAGACTTCAAGACTTCTAATATCCTGCTTGATTCAGTATGTGAAAATTTCTAGAACAGTCACAGAAATTTCACTTTCCTGATACTTTTATTTTCAAAAAAATCTTAATGTCTTATTGTTAAATGACAGAACTATAATGCAAAACTGTCCGATTTTGGGTTTGCAAAGGATGGACCAACAAGTGATAAAAGTCATCTCACTGCAAGCATCTTGGGCACCTATGGTTATTTAGCTCCTGAGTACAAGAAAAAAGGTAAAGGTCAACAAAGTAGAGATTAATTTTTACATCATATTGTTTTTGTTTAAGCCGATCCCAATTAATTTTGAGATTAAGACTAAGTTGAATTGAGTATATTGTTTTTGTTTCTTTCTTATGAAGGTCATCTGACCACAAAAGTCGACGTATTCAGTTTCGGAGTTGTTCTTCTAGAAATGATATCAGGGAGGCCAGCTATAGATGAACACAGGCCGCCCGAGGAAAAAAATCTGGTAGAGTGGGCAAAGCCTCACCTAAACAGCAAAAGGAAAGTTTTTCTAGTTTTGGATGCCTTCATTGAAGATAAATATGCATTGATTGGAGCACTAAAAGCAGTAGATATTGCAGTCCAATGCCTGTCAATAGAACCAAGACTTAGGCCAAGCATGAAAGAAGTAGTAAAAGCTTTGGAACAACTTTATTATGATGTACACGACTCCTTTGATTTTTCAGAATTTTCTATCAATTGAAGTTAGCAATCAGAAAGTTGCCTGCTTTTAAAAATTCAGTCTGAATTCTCTGGCATCAAGCTTCAACTCTCTCCACATCTTCAAACAAACAATGGCAATGAATAAAGGTAAACTTTCAGCTTCTACCTGTGAACAAATATTAAAAGCATTACAAGCTCACATGTGGGAGAGGAAAGAAAACGACAAAGTCAGTTACTAGACCAAAATATGCATTCCAAACAAACAATGCCAGAGAAAAAAGGAAAAAGAAAAAGAACATTAGCAGATCCAGATTTCACTAGAAAATTATCAGACTTCCAAGAATTCATTCTTATCAAGAAGCAAACAAGAAACTATTGTATTCAGATGTTTGAGCAATTTTCAAAAAATTACTGGCTGGTTATGAACTTATTAAGAACACAGCTCGAATAGAAAACAGAATATAACAGATGGAATATAAGAGTACTTCTTCAATACAAAAAACTCGGACATTTGTGATTATAATTCTAGATAGAGAAAGTTCTTGATCTTTTTAAATTGTTGTATCATAGTACTGACAGCACCATCAAATTTCAATTACTAATTTGACATTCTCTTATGCCTTACATTTTGTAAAACAATAATCCAAGGCATAGCCCCATTCCCATCCAAGTATGTTATTGCTTTAATTTATAGTAGATAGCTATTACAACCTTACACATTCCATACTAAAGTGCTACTCATCTGAACTTCTTCTGCACTTTCTATGAAAACTCATGCTCTCTGATGTGCTTAACATTTATCATAAATGTCAAATTTTTACATTTTTCCCTAACTAAAGAAAATTTTATGTCCAAATGGTAAGGGGCAAAGGTAAAGAGAATAAAATTTACACTTGGATAAGAGAATCTACTTATTAACCAAACATATGTATCTGAAAGCAGTAATAGATCTCCAAGTTATCATAAGACAAAACTAGATTGAGAAAATTGAAAAAAAAAAAAAAAATCAGAGTGCCCACTGTCCACCTATTTTAAGATGAGCATTAGAAGCATATGCATAACTTAGTGAGCTGTAAGTGTACTATAAAAAAAGATCAGCAAAACAACTTGAGAAGCATATGATAATCACCATGATTTCCAAGTGGTCTAATCAATTTGACTAATATCATCTAATTCAGATTGTATTTCTGCTTGCAGCTCTGTACGAATTTTTTCAACATTTAAAAATCTTGCATTTCCCTTGGAACTTGGAGCCTTCACTCCCACCCCTTTTCCGTGAAAATATCCTGACATTTTTCCCAACACTTGAATTAACATCTCATCATCAGTAATAGGTGCGGCACCATCTTCATTTTGTTGGTTTTCAAAATCTTTGAATTTCTCCTAATCATTAATAGTCCATGATATTGTTTCAACCCATTTAACTTCTCATCAATAATAATAATAATTATAAATTGTTAGCTAGTGTTATTTACTAATAAGATTAGCACGTATAAAAGTTCACTTTAAAATATTATTTTTTTAAATTTTTTTTATACACTTTCAAATCATGTTTTGCATATTATTGAATAAAATTTTTAACACAATCTTCATACTCATATATTTTAATTTAATAGAATATCAAAGAAAAAGATTCCAACTCGGGACAATTTTGAAATTGGATATATATTTATCATTAAACAATGCTCAAATTATATATATTCATATTGCATTTATGCTCAATCTATCTGCACCTTAAAATTAATTTTTTAAAAAATAAAAAGGGTGGCATTATTGTCAGAGCGGTTTTTATTAAAATCATAGCAATGATTTTATATATAGACCGACAAAATTACTTTTTATTGTAAAAAATTCATCGCTAAAAGTCTTTTTTTTTTTTAGTAAACCTTGCAAAACTAATTTTTAAGTAGACTCTCCTAAATTTATATCAATATCAACAATTGTTGTGAGGCAATGTGTGAGATTTTGGGCAAAAAAAGAGGCAATGTGTGAGATCTTGTTTCTGATTTTAAACTAGGATATTCTTGATTTTATTTATTTTGAAAAGAAAAGAAGGAAGTATTGGTAATTGGGTGGTTCAGTTCGAGGAAAACCGAGACCTCCAAGAATTAGTCAAGCTAACACAAGTTCATTGTGGACCAGGTCTTTACCAAATAACTTTGACCAAATTTTCATATGACTATCAAATTATGTACTCGTCTGCTGTAGAAAGTGTCAGTTTATTGCATATAAGAAGGATATATACAGATACATAACATGTTGGCGGGCCGGTGACAACTGAAAAGTATTCAATTGAGAGTTGTTTTCTTTAGTTTAGTACTGGGTGATCAATCTTCGTTAGTTTTCTTCAATCCTTCAGCTTCGTCTTCATGGGTTCCTGGTTCAGTAAAAGAATCAAGCCTCAGACTTCTCTTTGCTGCGGTATGTTTGCAATTTTACACCTTTCTTATGTGTATTTTGATTTTTGAAGTTTATAAATTTCTTAAGTTTTAGCTTTTTCAAGATGATTTTTTTTTTTTTGGTTAGAATTTGATTGAATTTCTGTTCGGTTGCCAAGAAAAGTTGGATAAATTACATTTATAGAGAATTTCACTGCCAAAAGTCATTTACTCTAGTAATTTTTTGCTTTTGGTTAATAATTTGTAGAAGTATTTGGATAGAGAGAATTGACCCTAAGTAAAACAATTTGAAATGGTTGATAAATCTAATAATACAGTAGGTTTATCAGTAGGCTTTCTTTCTCGCTGCTCTTTCATTTTCGACTTTCAACTTTCAACTCAATATAGATAATGTGCAAGTGGTTCTTGATTATGATGACTAAAATAACTTATAATTTTTTTAAAAAAATTATTATAATTTTCCATCAATCTCTTCTCAATTGCAAAACAAATGATGGTTGTAATTTTATTTTAATAATTTTATAATAAACTATTATTTTACATTTATCGTTTGACATTGTAGATGTCTACATGAATTTACTAGATTTGTTGTATGATACGTTCACATATATATGTAGGCTTATGTGTTGGCAAAGGTGGGAATGATATGAGTAGGTCAAACAGCAACAAGGTCTTATCCATTGCATTGCCTTCAAATCCTGAAACAGAGGGTGAGATCCTGAAGTCACCCAATTTGAAGAGATTTTATTTTAGTGAACTAAAAGAAGCCACACAAAATTTTAGTTTAGCTAATGTGTTGGGTGGAGGTGGTCGTGTCTTTAAAGGGTGGATTGATCAACATTCTTTAATGGCTGCCCAGCCTGAGACAGGCATGGCTATTGCTGTAAAGATGCTTGACAAAAAGGGTTGCCAAGGTCAACAAGAATTTCTGGTGAGTAGCCCCCTAATTTAAGCTCTTGCTCCACTTCTATAGAATCTTTAAGTATGTTCTATGAAGAGTTAATCATGGCATAATGATATTCAATGCTCCAAAATGCCTTTGAAAGTCACATTGGCCCAATTAGAATTGCAGAATACCTATTAGGTCATCCTTGTTTAGTTGAAATACTCTTATATGGCCAATATATATATAAGAATATTTCAAAATAGTACAATTGATACATTTTAGTGCTTCTTGATTAATAGGTCGAAATCAAATACTTGGGGCAGTAACGTCATCCCAATATTGTAAAATTGATTGGATACTGCTTGGAGGATGACCAACGTCTTCTGGTCTATGAATTTATGCACAATGGTAGCTTGGAGGATTGTTTATTTCGATGTGAGTAATTGCTATATATCTTCCTCTATAAGATTATAATTTAACTTTCTATGTGACCTCAAATATTTAATTTCTTTGGAATAGGGGGTTCTTTTCTGAACCGCTTTCTTGGGATGTCCGATTAAAAGTTGCTCTTGGTGCTGCAAAAGGTCTAATGTTTCTTCATAATGGAGCTGATGTGATACACAGAGACTTTAGGACTTCTAACATCCTGCTTGATCATGTATGTGAAAATGCTTCGATGTTGAAATTGTTTCCACCGGTGTTAAAAGTAGTATCATTTCTTTGACACTTGTTTTCATTGTAAAATAACAGAACTATAACGCCAAAATCTCTGGCTTTGGGTTGGCCAAGGATGTGCCATTGTATGGTGAAAGGGTCTCTACTAGGCGCATGGGTCGCGAACCTTATGTAGCTCCTGAATATATGAGAACAGGTATATCTTCTGTTTGTCCACTTTGTTTCATATCATTATCTGACATAATATTCTTGTGTCTTCCAAAATTTCATGATATGCAACTTCAACTGAAATGGCCTTGTATTTCATATGAATTATAGTTTTTGTTAGGAAATGTATCTCACTTGAATAAATAGGAAAGATATAAATGATTTATAAGTGAATGTGAACATGGCCCGATTTCAGTATTTTGGAAACTCTTACAATTCCAAAAAATAAAGCCTCAATCCCTCGTCACTTTATATAAATATTTTTTTAATAAATCTGAAATCTAGTAAATTTAATAAATTCAAAATGCAATATAATAATTATTTTTAAATACAAATAAATTATCATTAAAATCCAATAAATTAAGCAACTCCAACTTATATATGTATGACATCAAATAAAACAAAATAATATTAAACTAACTTTAAGAAGAAAAAGTTTATACCTTCATGGGCTTAGTGAGTTTAAGTTAGTAGTTTAGTGAATTTTTATATTTTAAATTTTAATAAGTTTTAAATTTTAATATTTAAAACTGTGAGGCCCTCTCAAGCTGTCTAGAACCTCTCCTTGAAGCTGACACTAAATGAGTATTGGATCTAACACAAGTCATTTAGTTGTTGTGCTAATATATACTAACATTTGCCCACTCATAAGCCTAGGTGTGCATGAATCTATGGACTTTAATAGTTTTAAAAGTACTTGTAATTTGTAAACTCACTTTGTTTCTTTCTTTCTTATGAAGGACATCTAACTGCAAAAAGTGACGTATACAGTTTTGGAGTTGTTTTCCTTGAAATGTTAACTGGATTACATGCGTCTATAAATAAAGACGGGGTAAGTTTAGTCGAGTGGGCAAGGCCTTACCTTAGAACCAAACGCAAAGCTTACCAAGTAATGGACGTTCTCATTGAAGGCCAGTATACATTCGAATGCATGCTACAGGCGACTAACCTTGCATATCAATGCCTATTAGAAGATTCAAGCTGCACACCAAACATGAAAGAAGTAGTAAAAGTTTTAGAAAACCTTTATGACTCCACTCAAGATAAGAGGGATATTGGAGGTATCGAATTCAAATATAAACCATCCAAAAAAAGCGGTAAAAGTGTTAAAATTTATAATTTTTGTATATCCATTAGAAAAGTATTGAGTATTTAATTGTGATTTTTTTAAAATATATTTATACATCATATATGTATAATTATATTAATGATTAATGTGTTATAGATAATTATTATATGTAGATATTACTTAAATATTATTGAGTATATACTTTAGAGAGATTATAGTATAGGGTTATTTCAGTAATATTGTATACACTAAACCCTAACTATTCCTCTATATAAGAGAAGCTAGAGTTAATCTAATAATAAGAGTTTGGAGCCCCTTTTCTCTCTACATATTTTCTTCTCTCTTTTTACTTTATTGCTTTATATTTCTTCTTATTGTTTTTGATTCGTTGTACTAATAAGCCGATTTTCAATACGTTATCAGCACGATTTCATTCTACCATCTAAAGACCTAAAGGTAATTATTCTAAAATAAAAACGTGAATTAGTTATTTATAATAAACGTGAATGGTGCACGTTTTTATTAGTTAGATCTTTTCTAATGTATAATGTACTAAAAGGCTTGTATCAAGTAGTTATTTATCATTCAATTAACTAAATAATGTTTTCTTGCAATCATATTGCATAATGGGATAATGCCATATTGCATATTTCAATGATTTTGGACTTTATTAAATATATATGTTTATTTATTGAGATATTATTATTTGATACTATTTAATTTTAATTAAGCAAACATAGTTCCTGAAGAACTTGTATTCTAAAATTTTTGTAAAATTAAAATAAATTAATACAGTTCCTGAAGAACTTGTATTCTAAATTTTAGTTCATGAAGAACTAGTATCATCTGTAATTTATGAAGAATTTATATCCTTATATAATTAAATAAATTAATACAGTTCCTGAAGAACTAGTATTATCTATAGTTCTTGAAAAACTAATTAAATAAATAAATGAAATATAAAATTCCTGAAGAATTGACTCTAAGTTCCTGAAGAACTAAGTATCCTGAATTTTTTTTTTCTCAATTCATTTAAGAATTAATATCTTATATTCCTGAAGAACTAAATATATTATCTATAAGTCTTTGGAAGACTGATTTATTATGATACTAATTGACATATTATTTATTTTTGTATAGACAATGTCAAATTTGACAAAACTCGAATTTGTGGCCGTCAACATCACGGGCAAGAATTATTTGTCATGAATACTAGATGCTGAAATACATCTTGATGCTATGGGTCTTGGAAACACAATCAAAAATGGAAATCAAGAATCTCTACAAAATCGCGCCAAAGCGATGATTTTCCTTTCGTCATCATCTTCATGAATGACTGAAACTTGAATATTTGACAATTAAAGATCCATTAGTACTTTGGAATAATTTGAAAGAAAGATATGACCATCATAAATCGGTCATCCTTCCAAAGGCTCGTTATGAATGGATGCATTTACTATTGCAAGATTTTAAAACTGTAAGTGAATATAATTCTGCAGTTTTTAGAATTAGTTCTAAATTGAAATTATGTGGAGAAAATATTACTGATCATGATATGTTAGAGAAGATATTTTCTACTTTTCATGCCTCGAATATGCT
>CATKHJ010007905.1:0-10964 GCA_949750685.1 Vernicia montana | reverse complement strand
TCTACTTCACTGGAAAATTCTTTTCTCATTTCTTTAATATTCTCATAAAACTTGAAGAATCCTCCATCACCTTGTATGTTCTTCACAAAGTTGCTATCAATTTTCATCATGGCTTCCCTCATTTTGCAAACTATGCTAGGTAGTTTTGCTTCCATAGGTGAGGTGATCACTGCAGGTGCCAACCAAACAAAATTCCCTAGTGAACTTTGTGGGAATGGCGGCAGAGTTTTTCTCCGTAAATTCACAGAATGAGTCAATATGGTTTTCCTTTTGATACTTGATCTTTCCTTAAGGACAGCTATGATGCGTTCACCAAGAAATGCAGACACTACCTCAACACGGGTTGGATTTTCCACGCTTGAACTCGTAGCTCGGGCCTTGAGACTAGCAATGGCTGATGCGTCAAATACAAATCTCCCTGTTGCATGCTTTCTTATTCCAGGAATGGTTTCCTTAAGGGCCATCATAGATGCATCTATTGGATATGAATCATATTGTGGAAAGATAGATGGAGCATCCAAATTAAGAGATATTATTGTTTCTTTACGACTAGACTTAGTTGCTATGGCAGCCCAAGCTTTTATAAATACAGCTAAAGCAGGTCCATCCACGATCATGTGTGAAACCATCACACTGAGGGCGATACTACCACATGCAAATGTGGTTTCTTGTATCCTTGTAAGAAAATAACCACTGCCCTCAGTGGCCTGTCTTGGCAGCAAGTGATTCATAGATGTGAATTCAGGCTGGGTGAGATATTCAGATAAAGGAATGTTAGCTTTAGCCTCTACATAGTAGGCTCCTTCATCATTACAGTCGATGGAGAGATTATCTTTAATCTTTCCGGCAAGTGGGTAAAAATGGGTTAAGGTTTCAGCCAAGGACTGTTTCAGCAATTGAGACCTTTTATTGATGATATCATCGTTGTTGGCAAGATCTGTATCTTGGCTGGAAAAGAAAATGACTATGGGAATGTGATGAATGGCTGGCATAAATTGATCTAAAAGAGAAATTTTGTAGGTTTTGAGGTGAGGGGGTGTTGGTGAAGAGGGCTTAATGCACTCTTTTGAAATTAGTTTAACCTCTAGATTCATTTTCAGAATTTTTTTTTCTGCTTATGAATGAACTTATATTCAGACTTGTGATGGGATTTGGGTTTGATCAACATCTATATATATAGTGGAAATTGCCCACTTCTTGCTGCTTAATTACTTGCATTAAAAATTTTCACATTGTAACCAAAAATAAAATAAAATTTTGCACATTTATTAAACTGGCAATTATTTATTCATTAATTTTTAATCCCCTGGATTTGACTTTCAATAGACTGACCTATGATTGTTCACTTAACGATAATTTAGATCCAATTATTTAGACCGGGTTGAATGGGATGTCATGTGATTAAGGTCCTTAATGAAATGGATTACATTTTTTTTTTAATTCATGGGAGGTCCAATGAACCGTGAATTACAAAATAGAGAGTAGTCATCCTCTTATACTCGAACATAAAATCTCTCACTTCCAATAACAAATATTCTTGCCACTTGAATTAGATCTCAAATGTATGAAATGGATTACATTAATGTGCCTAGACCCAGAGTAATATAATATTAATATATAGCAAAACATTGAATTGAATTTTATTATAGCCAAGTATTTCTTTAATTATAGTATTATATTCCCTCCATTCCTTAATATGTGACGTTTCTTTAATTATATTTTATTTATGCCATAAAGACGAAATCTTACCTAATGCGGAGGAGAAGATTTGAACCCAAAATCTCTTACTCCCAAGAGCAAATATTTTTGCCACTTGAATTAGGATTCAAGTGTATGAAATGGATTATATTAATGTGCCTAGTTCTAAAGTAATATAATATTAATATATAGCAAAACATTGAATTGAATTTTATTATAGCCAAGTCTTTCTTTAATTATAGTATTATACTCCCTCCATTCCTTAATATGTGACGGTTTTTGGAAGAAATTTGTTTGCAAATTATATTTATTTTAGAAAACTAATAAGATTTTAATTTTTCTATATTCCTTGTTATTTATTACTCTATAATTATTGCACATATTAATAACTTTGCAGTAATCTTAAAAGAGTAATTTAATATTTTTTTCTAAAATTTAGCCTAATTAATAGTTTTTTAATCCTAGAGAAACTACTAAAGATGTCACATATTAACAAATGGAGGGAGTAGTATATATCTTGGTATAAAAGAAGTTGTTTTCCATTTAATTGGCAGTTGCTTTCTCTATATATCCTTTTCCTCAAGTTTAATTTTATATTGAGAAAACTGTTTATTTTCTATGAAAAACATAAATTAATTATATTCAAGTCTTTCTTTATATTTTGGGTTAACATATCTTTTAACAGTACTATATATACAAGTTGGCCTGTTGCTTTCTGATGTCATATTTTTTGTAAGTTTGTCTGCATGAGTTATGAAAACTATCATTATTTGAGTGGTTATAAATACCAATTATCAATGATGGAGGGAGGGAGGGAGGGAGGGGACTAGGACACCATTGCCTCCATAACCTCCAAAATTCAAAATTTTGTAGTGTAAATTTATTAATTATATATTGTATTTTACCCTTTTTATTTTAAATAAAAATTTTCTTAAATAAATAAAAATTGACTTAATTATAGATATCACCTTAATATATATATAAATTATAGTATCAAAAATTTTATCTCTTTAAAAAAAATTTCTCACTTCGTCATTGTTATTTATGGTGGTGAGAGAAAGCATTGGGCATGGCTGAGGAGTCCATGTGAATTATAGTATTGGATTTTGCCAAAACATAGGAAATTAATTGGGAGCACAACTATATATACATGCTGGCACCACCTTGAAAATTGGAGGAGCCATTATTGGTGATTTCAATGATGTGCATTGTCTTTGGCAAAAAAAAAAAAAAAATGATGTGCATTGCGTTTGATTTCAGTAGTTTATATACATACAAATAATTCATCAAATAGCTGTTTTCTTTTTCTATTATTATTAATTAATTTTTTTGCTTTACTTTTGAATTAACAGGAGAAGAGCATCTCTAATAGACTACTTATATGTGTCAAATTATTTATTATAAAGAGTCATCTCAAAAAATATTCAATGAACTCTTTATCTTTTAAAAATAATACTCCATCTGTCCTATATTATTTCACATTTTAGAGAGGAATTCTTGTCCCATAATACTTGATGTTTTCCTATTATCTATAAATAATTAATTAACTACTTTCAAATATACCCTTATTTAAATCTTCTCTATAAACAATTATTCAATGCATATTTGATATCTTTTTCCTTCTCAATGCTCATTGTTCCTGTAAACAATGAATATGATTTTCATATTCTTTTATATTTACAGTATTTATTTGATTGAGGTGCATTGGAAACTCACTTTTATTGAGAAATGAGTAATTGATGGCAGTATAATTCTAATAGTAGTAATTATTTCATTTTAGAAATCTACAAACAATAAGTGAGAAATTTCATTAATTAAAGATAGTTTAGTCTTTTACATATGTAATAAATCTAATTTTTCATTAGCGTGACAAAATCTTGAACGACAAATAATATGGGATAAAGGAAGTAATAAAAAAAAGAGTTAGTTTGACTTTCTACATCTAAAGAGTCAAATATCACTCTCTATTATAACTTTAATTACTGCAGTACAAATTTCTATACACTTTATCACATATAATTTTAGTACTATTTTTTTCTATTGAACAAACTTAAAAAAGAAAAAAAAAATTAAAATCATTAATTCTTATGAGATAAAGTAAAATGAATAGTAAAATATGGAAAGTCTATTGAATTTGAGTAAATTTTTTTGCTTTTTATTAACTAAAATACTATCTATTAAACAAAATATACTCTTTAAAATAAAGAGCACCGTTAAATATGCTCTAAGTGTGGGCAAAAATTGAAAATTGGCATTAATTTTCTTGTCCTTTATGCAAGTGGAATTTATATATATACATTGCTTCGTAGCATCTCCAATGGTACTCACTATTTTAAATAACATCTTTTACATAAATAAAAAGTATATTAATCAATTTTTAAATAATTTAGTGTATTTTTTTTAAATCTAATAGGCTCTTTAATTAGATAGGTGAGAGAATTAATAAATAGTAATATGTAAAAGAATTATAATAAATACTCCCTCCATTCCATTTTAATTGTCGTTTTAAGAAACTAATGAAGCATTAATGACCTTTTTTTTTAATTTTACCCCTATTCATTATGAGTGAAAGTATTAATAAAATAAGATATAAATCAAAATATAATGGGTATTTTAGTCATATTAAGTTATTTTTCACTATAATTGAGATTATTTAATAAGTTTCTTAATATTTGTACAAGAACTTAAAACGACTATTATTTTGGAATGGAGGAAGTAGTATGCATAGTAAGTTGTAAAATTTATTAATTAAATTTAAAATAAATAGTGAAATTGACTCTCTAAATATGAAGAACTAAATTTACTGTCTATTTTAAATTTAAATAATAAAGAACTCATTGAACTCTTATTTTCTTGTATTCACTCTTTATCATAGAAAGTTTGAGGTTTATAAAGAGCCATTGTGTAACAACCCGACTTTCCGTTAATTTTTAAAATTATGTTTTAATAAGAAAATACAATTATTTATATTTTATATTGATATTTAGAACGATATAATAAAAATATTTTATTAAATTAATTATTTAAGTTTTGGTTGATAATATCCTATTTAATTAAAAAAAATGAAAATGAAATGAAATGAGTATTAAAATTTCAATCAACATATATATTGAATAAAGATATTTGTTTTGGAAATAAAATATATATATAATCTGAAAATAATAAAATAATAATCATAATAATCATAATCTAGCTAATAATAATAATAATAATAATAATAAAAGAAAAAGAAAACAAAGTTGGTAAATGGACGTTTTGTCCTTTCAAATTAAAGCAAATAAATAATAAAAAAAAAAAAAGAAAGAAACAAAAGCATCTAAAAAAAATATAAATAAATAAATACAAGTTAGGTGGTCGGATGTGGTTAAGAAAAACCACTAAACTTTTCTACAAATGGCCAATTGTATTCCGCTTAAGTAATATACATATATATATATAAACCATATTTTTATCCTTTAATTTCCGTCCACTTCTTCTTCATTTCTTATGGGATAAAACACTTTAAAAAAAATTAAAGACAGGACAATAAAGCTTTGAAAGGAGAAAGCTTGGCCCATTCAGGAGTGAAAAAGAAGAAATCAAATTTAAAGTAAGGGATTTATTTATTAGTTTTTTGATTAGTGGTGAAGAAGGTGTATATTATTATTGAGTTGAATTATTAGGATTTTAATGGAAGAGGGCTTTGGCCAAAGAAGAGTAATTGAGAGAAAAATTTAGTTATTTTAATTATTGATTCTAATGGGTCTAAATAAATATATAGATGGATGAATTGCTTGAGTTTTTATATGAATTAGTTAGGGTTTGTAAAGATGGATTTCGGCTATACTGTGGAGAATTGTTGAAGTTAGTTTTTTTTTTTTTTTTTTTTTAAATATAAGTGAATAAGAAATTAGTTTAGTTAAATGAATTGAGGATTAAATTGAATAATAAGGTGATGTTTGGCAAAAAGAATGAGGGTTTAGAGAAAAATAGATTATGTTAACAAAGAAAGATGTGACTATTTTTTTTTATAGATATTATTAATGATGGGAACTAAGGTTTAATATGTATATTATGAGAAATTTATATAGAATTTAATCGACGAATATTGTTACATTCTTAGAATGAGTTCTAATGTTAGATTATAAAGATAGCTAATAGAAACTTGAATCAGTTAATTGATAAATTGTATTGGGAATTTTATGTGTAGGATTTGATAAGTCAAATGAAGTTGTACAAGGAGAATGCTTAGTAGAAATGAGTGATTACTATACTATTATTGGTTGTGATTTATAATCTAAGATCAAGATTATTGTTAGACCACCATATACGAAAGTTTCTACTTGTCAAAAATGTCATTTGAGTTTCCTAATTTCCATGAGAACCTTAACTCCTATCCAAATCAATATTGACAACATTTTGATTCAATTGTAATGTCTTCCAAAAATTAATCGTTAAATTGTCACTAAAAGAAAATTGTGAAAGATTCCTAATGTATCTATTTGAACTATATATACATATATGTTCATATGAAATACTAAATGATAAGTCCATAAAATATCTTTCCATGTATTTATCGAAAATCTATATATATTTATTTGAATTTCCTTGATAAGATTATTGAAGTTATATATATATAAATGTGATAAGTTTTAAAAGCTCTAAAATAATTTGCCAACATTGTTATTAACGAGCTCACTTTGATTTCACGCATGTTTAATAAATTTACTATTGATGAGCTATTGAAGCATTTTATATGAATATTTGCAGTCTTTTGTGTGAGCACTTGAACTTGTTAAGATTTTCTATATGAGATTTATTATTTTATTTCAATCTCTTATGTGAGAATTTATGAATTAACATAGTATTATATGATATATGTTATATGAAACTACTTTCTTTTGAGTTTCATGTTTTTAAGCAGAGATCTCATTTTTTTTGGTGTGGGGAACATCAGACTGTATGCACATTGTAACCCAGCGAATAAGGTATAATATCCGGACTCTAGTTAGGAAGAGTTTTATTGTCCTAACCACTTGGCTTGGCCCGCCTGGCGTAAGAAGTATGGGATGGCTCCGTAAAAAGAGCCCCTGCCACCAGTGTAGTGTTGATGAGAAGCGATGATAAATTTCGTACTCATCTAGTGTATACAGATTTCTGCTAAATGTATATGTTAACTAAGTTACCTATAAGTATAGTGTTATTTAAATGAAGTTTTTTTTTTTTAAAAAAAGATAGTGTAAGATGTGTGGCTAATACTCCGCAAGAAGAGCTGTCACTATTGCAGTGTTGATGATAAAATAAGAATAGAATCCGCTCTCATTCTAATGTAAAAAGATTTTAAAGATTGTACGAGATATTTACTATTTGAAACAAGTTTTGAAATGTATTTATTAAATTGTATTCGTATATGAATCGTATTTCAAATTATTTATTATTTGAAGGAAGATTAGAATCGTATTATACGCTATTTGTATTTGAATTAAGGTTTTTAAAATTCTACAAGTTATTTGTTATTCGAGTTATGTTTTCAAGAGTATTGCAAATTATTTATTATTTGATATTTGTTTTCAAGAATGATATATGTTATATAGTATTTAGATTAAGATTATAAGTATTTTTAAGACTTGATTTGATTTTAATTTCAAGATATTATATGTTGTCCACTGTCAAACATTGGTCCTATCAAATTAATGTGTATCTTGATATAAGTCAGTCAAGTGCCCTCCTTGTAAACGAACGTTGAATGCCAAGCCACGCAATTTATGATAGTATAGTTTTTACTCACTGAGTTATAAACTCAGCCCATTCCCAAATTTTTTTTTACAGGAAGGCAATATAGTAGCAAAAAACTTTTCAAGTATTCTTCTTCATTTTAAACTAGTACAGTAAAGTAAACTGCACTTATATTATGTGCATATATATATAAGTTTATACTTAAATTGTATTTGTATATGTTAAAGTTTGAATGTTTAAATCTTAAGTTTCTCCGTAATCATCGGAAATCAAAATTGTTTAAATGTTATGTGTTTATGTGTTAATAAGACATAATTGGACTTTCCCTTGAATCAAGGGTGATAATGTATTTGATGATTATCGATACTAAGCATGAGTTTAAAAATAAGTACGAATATTATAAAAATGAGATGAGTATGGAAATGTATAATTTGGGTACAAGTATGTGCATGAACTTGAATAATGAGGATGACTATAAGTGTAAGTTAATATGTATAAGAAAATATTGGGATGATTTGTATTGGTATATATGTAGCGAGGAAGTAAGGTGGATATTGGAAGTGTTATTTGATTTGCAGGTTATGCATCTTGGGATGAGTTGTATGTGCAGCCGGCATTTTGCCAGATTTTAGTTAATTTTGCAGTGTACTCGGGTTCTACGGGTGGTTAGTGCTCTTATGGCTACCCATGTCCTAAAACTGTCATATTCCAAAAGTGGGATGTGACACATTAGAAATGCTTTTACACATTTAACATGCATGTTCAATTTTTATCCATGAAAGAATGTATGGTTAATTAACTATTACTTTCGTTATAAAAAAGATTGTTACCTTTCTTTTTTCACAATTAAGAGTACAATAAATAAAATGACATTTTTCTTTTTATATCATTAATAGTATAATAAATACACTTAATTTTATTTTTTTTAGACATTAAATGCATCTTAAATACAAGTATTAATAAGGGGCTACAAATGAAAAATAAAGTAAAAAAATAATTTTTTAATTAATTTAATGTTATATAAAAATAAATTAAGATATATAATATTATTCTAAAAAATGTATATATACATACATGTAAAATTATTATATAATTTGTATATAAATAACTGTTACAGTTTTAATAAATTTATAAATTGGTCTCTGGATCAAGATTTTTATAGTAATTTAAAAATTTAAATTATCAATTACAAAATTCAATTAAAAAAGAGAGATATAAGAGAATATAAAAATGAAAACAATTAAAATGTATCAAAAGTAATATTATCCTATCCTACTTATTTATTTATTTATTTTTCTTATATTGTTATTTCTATTATTTATTTCTATTTTTTTACTTAATTTTGTTCAAATATTATATGTAAAAATAAAAAATTTAAAAAAATCATATTAAATATTTTACTAATTACCTAATATTCATTTTTAATCATTTTTTAAATACTTAAAATTATATAAAAATTTAGAAAAAAAAATTAATGGTGAATGTAAAGAGAGATTCAAATTTCCTCTATACTTCAACTTTACTCTATATATATATATATATATATAATAGATCCATCACTACCTTTTTAACGTGTTGAATATTTAATTATTAGCCAATTATAATATAAGTACATATTTTATGTGTTGAATTGGGATCTGATCTTCATTTACATATACAAGGGAGTAAAGGCAATAAACTTTGAATTAAAAGTTTCAACATTTCTAACCGAAAAAAATATAAACAAATAATCATTTTTTGTTTATATTTTTTAATCATTTTTTTATTTGTAGTCCCCTGAATTTGACTTTTCTGGCTACCGCAGATTTACTGGATGTGATGTTCAATTAAATAATAAATTAGATCCAATTATTTGATTTGGTACTTTGTAACTCAGCTGAATCTTTTATTTGCATCAACAAGAGTGGGATCATTTATATATATATATATATATATATATATATATATATATATATATATATATATATATATATATATATTGATTGAGGCTCAATATACTAAAATAACATTATAAACATTACAATATAGGTAGGTAGTCATCCCTTATTAACATTTTTTATTAAATTAGTGATAACTTTATTAGAAATCTCACATTTAAAAACTACGAAATAATCAAAGGGTATATAAGTGATAAAAGCCAACCACCTAAGTGACTAATTATAGTCATTTGGTTATGATTAGACTCAAATTTAATAAACTTAATCTTATCACCCATCAATAATGGGCTCTACACTCTACCCATTTTCACCTTCCACCTTCTCAATTCAATTCAAATTTTTAATAAATTTTTTATAGTTTGAAAGATTCGAACATGAGACCTCCCACTTTTTATACTCTTAAAAATGATGAAAAAACTAATCAGATCACGCCTGATTGATTTAAATATTTGTATTTAATTATGTATATATGAAATTCAAAAGGTTAATAGCTGGTGACTAAGACATAAAAGAGACCAAGTGCTTTAAGAATACGTCATAGTTCAAATTTCACCACTATTAAAATTTTCTTTTGGATATATATACCATACCCCAATTCAATGGGTCAGTAGTGCACAATTCAAATGACTCATTGGCATTACTTGTCTCTTGGGAGAATTCCATTCTTTTTTTTTTTTGGAAAGTGTGAGAATTTGAGAGAGAGTTTTATATATTTTTAGAAAATAATTTCTAAAAAAGAAAGTGACAAAATAGTGAGAAATTTTTTTTTTTGATATTTTTAGGAAACACTGTGAGTATTACTATTTTGGTGAGATCTCATTTTTAATATTGTATTGCCTCTAGATTTAATATGAAGAAAACTCTCTTGTACCTACTATTTGTAATAGTGAAAATTTTATTCGAAATTTGTCCTATGAACGTAGCCCAAAATTAAGGGTGAACCATGTTAAATTATTGATGTCATTTTTTGCTTATTTATTATTCCGTATTTTTCTAATAATTTATTCCACTACGCCCAAGAAGTGGTATCATATCTTTTTTTAGTGTTTACAAGAGAAGAAATGCATGGTATGTATAGGGAAATAAGTACATTAATGGAGCAATATTCAAGCCTTGATTGAAGGAGGAATTAGCTAGAATTAGGAGTTTTGTTAGATGTACACATGGAGTTGGTGTGGTGTAGAAGTCCACAAGAGAGCTTGATGGGAGATGAGATTGTTGACTAATAGAAGTGAAGTATTCACATTACCATCCCCCCTCAAATTGAAGATGGTGAAAAATTAGCCATATAAAGTTTGCTAATAGGATCACGGAAACGTTGATGTAGATGAGTTTTAGTAAAAATATCAGCATTTTGATCAATGGAGGATACTGATAGTAACCTGACTGAATCATGTAGTACATGATGACGTATAAAATGACAATCATTTTCAATGTGTTTAGTGCGTTCATGAAAAATATCATTATTAGAAATAACAATAACTCAATAATCTATCAACTTAAATCATATATCAATGCTAATGATGCTTAATTAATAATGCTCATCATGTTTACCCTTCCCAATCTTGCTATAAACTCCTATCTATTGAAAGAAATTGAAGGAAATGGAAGAAA
>CATKHJ010007650.1:0-46682 GCA_949750685.1 Vernicia montana | reverse complement strand
CTCATTATAGAGGTTATAATATTTATGTTAAGCAGGAACCTGATGATGAGATTGATATTGATAATGTCATTGAGATAAATGCCCTGAATGGCATTAATGTGATTTAATAACAAAATTGATATGGTTGAGTTGATAGCCCTGAGTGGCTTGATATGAAATTTTTACAAGGTTCTGCTTAACAGGTGGGCCCATAGCCCTTAGTTTGTGACAGTACAGCTGTCACTTTGCAATTTTATCGTCTATTGAGCAGTCAGGCTTACTACGGGTTCCGGAAGCCTTAAGCTTTCCCGTTCCCTAGTGCCGGTCACGTGCCTTCGGGTTCGGGGCGTGACATATATTAATCACTTATATTATTTTATTCCCAATAAATATGAGACTTATATTATTTCATTGTCAATCAATGTGAGATTACTCTTAACACTCTCTTCAAATGACAATTAGGAATGAATATCTAATTGTCATTTGGACTAGATACTGAGCCGACTGTGACTAGACATCCAATTCGAGAAACTAGAAAAAGAATTCAAAAATTTTCCCCTAAAACACAATAGTTGAAACAAGACATCCAACACAAACCTACTTTGATATTATACTAAGTTTTATGAATAGTAAGAAGACAAATATAAGAGAGTGCTAATAATATAAATATACAACACATATTGATATATTAGAGGCACTATTATATCTAAAATGACTAAAACTAACTATTTAATTTTCACAATATATTAATCACTTATATTATTTTATTCTCAATCAATATGAAATTATTCTTAGTGCTAAGTGAGAGAGAGATACATAAAAAGAAAGAAATATTTTGTTATGCATATGTTTGGTTTCTTAATTTATGGAGACAATGGTGATGTACAGGGTGCATCAAATTTCTTGAGCAGGGTTAGGACTTAAAAGTACTTTTTTGCATTGCTCGCGTTTCTATGGTTTGCTTCTCTTAATTAAGCTACTACGTTTATTTGCTCTTAGTTTTGTGAGTTTCACATATATAATATATAATACTCTTTTTGAGCTTGGCGCGGTTTGGCGAAGAGCTGGGTGGCGCTCTGATCTGAGGGGCAGAAGCTTCTTCAAAATTAAAATGTGAGCTTTTTTACCATGAGCAGTGGAGGTAGTCTAGGTTGCACGAAAATGAAAATAAAAAATGAAAAAAATGGAGAAATGAAAATTTGGAAACGGACAATTTTTAAAAATATATGACACAAAAAATGGAGGAAACGCATAAATATAAAAAATATAGAAGTATATATATATATATATATATATATATGACAATAATAATAATAATTATTATTATATATAAGGAAAAATGAAGTTGAGAGTGAATATTTTTATTTAGGAGTTGACCTAACTGAACTGACTTTTTTTTTCAACTTGGAAATGAGTTTCCGTTTATGGAAATGGGTTTTTAACTTTTTCAAATTACGGAAATGTGTCCGAAACGTTTCAGACAAGTTTTCGTGAGTTTTCGAATCAAAAAACGTTTCTGAAACGCTACCTCTTAAGAGTTTTCGTGCAACATAAGAGATAGGAATGTTGCTGACAACAATGTTGTTTTGACTTTGGCCGAGAAGGACTTCGGTGTTGATGAACTTCCGATCGGTGGTAATAGTTTCTTAGTTGGAAGTGACTTGGCCAAAGGCCACAATAAGGATCCATGGTGATGATGGCTGCTAGGGTTAGCTTTTTTTGGAGGAAGAATCTTAGGTTGGGGATGGGGGTATCCTTAGTCACATCCCACTTTAGGCGATGTGACGATCCTAGGGCATGGGTGACCATAATGGTACTAATAACTCATAAAACCCACTCAATCAATAAAGTAATACAATTAACACTATCAGTGTCAGTTTGGCAGCATAACAACTGCAACTATAACATTACCCCAGGTTCACAATCTACAATCAAGATACACTTCCAATAAAACACTTCAATACCTTTAGCTTCTTATAAACCAATACAAATTATCCCAATGATTTATCATTGTTATTACATTACAATTTTTAAACCACATAAGAATTCAATAAAATCAATTACTACAATACTAGACTGTTATAATCCATAGAGCTCTAAAATGATTCGACTCAACAGTAATTTGAAATCATCTTACTTTCAGCAAAGTAGTCCCAAGTAAAGATGGATACTTGAGATTCACTTGCTAACTCTGCTACTGAATCTGAAATAAAACACTATAGGGGTGTGAGATAAGCTCGGTGAGTACTTATAGTAAATAAGAAATAATATATGAATATAGCTTCAACAATAAAATTATCAAGTTTCATATATTATAATATGAAAGAATAATTTTTAAATGATTGATAACAGTTGAGGTTTAACATCTAAGTTTCAATGAAACTATGGAGGAGAAATGAATTTACAATGATCAATAATGATTGAGATTTAGTATCATGATATTAATGTACTAATACGAAAGAAACAATTTTTCAAATAATCAATTGTAGTGAAGTGTCGATTTTAGGATTTCAATATAACACTATAGTAGTTATATTTGGGATTCAATAACGATAGTCAATAACAGTCAGAATGTATTAACAGTGAATAATGACAATCGGGATTCAATAACATTGAACAATGACATTCATTAGTGGTGAATAATAACAGTAGGATTTCATTAGCAGTGAACAATAATAGTTGGGATACATTAGTAGTGAATGATGACAGTAAGAATTTATTAACACTGAACGATAACAGTTGGGATTCATCGATGGTCAATGACAGTGGTCAGTAATAATTACAATGGTCAATGACAATCGGGATTTAATAGGATGATCAATACAGTTAAGATTTAATAACAATGATTAGTAACGGTTAGGATTCGATACTAGTGGTCAGTAGCATTTGAGATTCAATAATATCATTTTAGCAGAAATCACAATCTTGGAAGCAGTATGCTTCCTAGTGTAAACAATGGAGTGGTAGCTATTGCTAGCTCACTCATATCAGTAAACAGTGGAGTGGTAGTTATTGCTTGTTTACTTATAACAATAAAGAGCGTAAGACTGATCAGGTCTTACGGCTAGGACCACCCCTCCTAACTGAGGCGGATACGCTCACCCTATCCGTAGGCTTTTCCCGTGTGCACACAATCTGATGTAATACCCACATTAGTAGGGGATTTCTGCTATACATTAATACAGTATGATCACTTAGGATCTAGTATATAAATTGTTCAATGTTTTGAATTAACAGTGTACAATGATGAATCGTATAGGATTCAATAAAAAATAACCAGTATACAATGGCGAATCACATAGGATTCAGTGAAAGATGAGCAATTGAAGAAACAATGGAATTTTGTAATTAGATTAATTGGTTCCTTAAAGGAACATAGCTATAGAGATAGTTTATCAATTATAATACGCTGAATATTCAAAGAAGAAACATTAGATTAAAAATGAATTCATTATAATGAAAGAATTGATATGAAAAAGTTAAACTCTTTAACAGTATTTAGTTTGAGTACAATTTAATACTCAGAGACAAATAGCAGGAAGTAGGCCGAAAGTCTCAATGAAGGGATTCAATATTAATAGGTAGGCCAAAGGCCTCATTTAAATAAATAATTCAAATAATTCTTTCATTAAAGGAAGGTAAGGTTTTGAAGTACTCACCTTGACTTCCTTAGCTCTTAATGTGAACTTTTAGTATATTCGGTAGTGACGCTTCTTAATCTCCGGAGCATTTATTCTCCTTTATACCATATAATCAAAGATTATTAAACACTTTATCAACTTGACTATTTTAATGCTAATTCTAATACTATTTATTACTATCGATGTAAATCTGTATATTCAGTAGCATAAATATGTTCATATGCAGTAATCCGTAATGTTAATTAATTATTTTTTAGCAATTCAATACTCTTTCACTTTAAATTTATATTGAATAATCGCTTTCAATTCAATATTCATTATTCTCATTGATAATTTATTCACTGGTTATGTACATAGATAATTCATTAGATGACAAGTGTTCATTTTAAAACATTACATTTTTACTTATTGTTTAGTTATGTCACTAGACCTTATCACTTTATTTCTGTCATTTCTCATGGTATACTAGTCCAAATGAGTTAATTATTTTTGTATCTAAAACTAGACATTTACATTTAAAACATATCCAAAATTGAACTTAAAAATTCAATTTATAGAAAACTTTGTGACCATTTCAATTCAATTATATTTTTGTTACAGGGCAGACTGACAATGTCACACTTTTTTGAGTATAACTCAAGATTTGTGTCTCCAATTGTAATTTTCTTTTACTGAAAGATACTAAAGACATTAAGGAACACTTTTTATGTTTTGAGTTTAACCAAGTTCCATCTCTATAATCCCAAATTAGAAGCTCTAGTTCAGTTTACAACTTGAATCTAAGTACAAAGTCAGTTACAGAGCAAGATCTATATCTCTTACTATACTTGAAATTTTGTTAAGATATTTTGTGGATTGATTCTATACATATCAATGATCATTTAATTAGTTTCCAGTTTCTTCTAATTCTGTCTCTATCATGCTCGATTCATAAAATATATTCTTAAGTCTAGCAATGGTGCTAGTTTACAAGGATTTCCATACCTTATCACATTCTGTAGTCATAACTCTCAATACACATATCCAATTTACATTCCCTTTTACACAGGGATTACAAACATATCAATTATCATTTTTCATGTTTTACACTTTCCTTAATTCGGTTTCTAAATTCATCTTTTGGACTACTCCATTTCAGACTGCCCATTTAACCTCTAAACAGAACCAGTTATAGTTTCAATAAGATTTCTCTTTGTACACAGTAAATATTTTAAATTTCTTTTACAAGTGAATACTTAAGACATGAGGCTACAACTCTTATGTTTTGATTATGTTCAAATTCTGATCATAAGACCCCTTATAAGCTCAAATAGTCCGGGTTACTCAGAACCCTCCTCAAATCCGGGTCAGTTCATTTTCAAGTGACATATCTCTTTACCCATCAAGAATTTCACAAAACCCTTTTATATGACTTTTATTAAGGTAAAACACTACAATTTTCATTTTTACCCTTCCTCAGATTCGGCCTCTAACATAACAGTATGGGTGTTCCAAATTTCTGCTCAATTCAAAACTTAAGTTTTCCAAATCAAGCAATCATCACACTCCTAATCATACTAGAAGTGAAATTCAAACTTAGTTGTAGAAATTACCTTAAAAGTTCTTGAATTCTTGATGAATCTCCATTGATAGCTGGATAGTATAGAAGAGAGAAGAGTTTGTGTCTTCAATTTTTGGTTGGAAGATGAGAATGAGATAAGAAGAAGAAAAAGCTAACTTTTATTTCATCATTATCATGAATGGATGGTGGAAATGTTTCAACTTTGATCCAATGGCTACCATTTTTGTTTAGCCAAATTTGATTTTTACAATATTCATTTATATATATATAAATATGACTATATTTTGATGTTGAGAAATTTCCATGAAACTTTCTTATTAATATGTTAATTTACTTAATTAAATGGTGGGATCCATTTCATTAATCTCACTTTGACCAATTTTTCCATACTACATAAATTAATTTTTTCCTTCAATCACCATAGTAGGCCGACTATGTTTATACATGGTTGGGCCTCACACTATATTTTATATATTCCTGTATAATTAATTTGTCATTTCGACAGTTTTTACAAAATGACCGTTTTATTATTCTTTTACTGTGTTCCTTATTGCAACCGATATCGATGCAGTTCGTTAACTTTATTTTATTAATCATATTCATAGCATTGTTATGAATTCATATATATCATAATATCACAGAAATAAAATTAATTTAAAGAAAAAAAAATTTATTTGCATTTAACCGGGTCGCGTTTTAGTTCTTATTAATCTTATTATTTCTATAATTATTTGTTTTGATTTTTAATGACATTACTATTCATATTAAGAACTGACGAAATTCAGAATGTTATATTTTAGGTATAAAATATTTTTTTTATTTTTTTAATAAAAAAAATGGAAAAACTAAATAACATGACGAATGAAATTTGAGAACCATTTAATTACTTTCTAAAAAAATGATTTTATTAATTTGATTAAATTTTCTGGGTTAAATAATATTTTAATCAAATAAAATTAATAATTGCAAAAACTGATAGGCTTACCGTGGCACTAGAAACCATGATGGTCTTCAAGGTATCCACAGACCACAGTACAAGGTCATAACTAATCATAGACAAGAATTGGGTCCATCTTTGCAGAAACGAATTAAATTTTTGTTTGCTAAGATAGGTGGGTAGACCAATTACGTTAGCCATCATCTATTGGAAGTGAATAGTACAGAAAAAGGTCCCACATGGCAATAAAGACTAGTCTTTACATTATTATTATTATTGTTTTTTGTTTTTTTTTAAGTAAAGCATAAATTTCATTAAATAGAAAATTGGAGATCAGCTACATGAGCATCATAGTATAAAAATTCAAAATTAATTAAAATTTAAAACCCATAGAGCCTACATTGTACATAACCCCAATACATTACAAATACTGAAATACTGAAATACACTATACGCTCTCTCTCCTTTGGAGAGGGCTACAACCTCTACAAACACTTGCATAACAAACAAATAAAAAAAAAAAAAAGAGTAAAGGAAAGAAGAAACTGCATTGGATGCCTTAATTTATGCAATCCAATGCCTACTTTTCTTCTAAAAAACAAAAAAGAAGAAACACCTAATTTAACATTAATTGGGAACTTTTTTGTGAAGGGGACAAGTTTCTTGTTTCTTGATCCTTGAATCTTGTTTCTTGATTCTTGATTCTTGTTTCTGTGGTAGCCAGTACTTTCAGAGCAAGAAGAGATAATCAATTAGGAAAGAAATTGAGACGAGAAGTGTAAGTAGCCTTCGGAGACCAATTTCTGGGAATAACATCTCTAGCTGAAAGTGTTCTTCCTGTTGAAAGTGTAGTTAACTTCACTGAAAATGGTCCTCTCAAAGGTCCTCCAATAATACACCAATTTGCACCCCATAAATGATTCATCTTTAGCCACTCACTGCCACCTGCCTGCCAATACAAACATATAATAATATAAAATCTTTGCATTTCTATTTTCTATAGCTAAATTTTGCAGCTTTTCCTCCATCAATATTATGGAGAAAAAGCTTAATTAGAAGATGGTGAAGTTTTAAGATTGTGGCCCCTTATTTCACATGTCACATGCAATTAGTCAATGAAATAGTTATTGAAGATATATAACAAAGAAAATAAAAAGAAAGGCAGAGACAAAAGTGCTTTTGAGCATATTGGCACACCATCAGACAAACATGACACTATTATATAAAATAATACAAGATGGGATGTTTCTTTGATTAATTGGGCAAAGGAACATTAAGGCAATATATTGTTTTCTTTATAAAGTGGCAAAAAGAACATGATTAGCGGGTTAACAATGTAACATTTCCGCAATAATAGGAATTTTCTACAATTAACAACATACTAAATATTACTCCTTCATTCCTTTTTATCTGTCGTTTCTTGAAAGAATTTTTTTTTCAAAATATCTATTATTTTAAAAAACCAATAAAACTTTAGTTTTTTTTTTCAATTCTATTCTTATCATCTACTCTATAATTAATAGATATATTATTCATTATTCTATAATCAATAAGGATAATTTAATCATCTTATTCTTGAAATTTAGCGGAATTAATTATTTTTAATTTTTATGAAATAACAAAAAACAACAGATAAAAAAAATGAAAAGAGTATTATTAATTACTTTTATGGAATGACCAGTACTCCTATTTCTTTTATGATCTTTAATTTTTAGCACGTTTAGGCATGAAAGTTCTTTTTAGGTAAATGAGAAAGTGCAGGCTTTATTTAGAACATGCACCAAGAAGAAAGTAAACTAAAGATTTAAGTATCTTTACACTTTATTGACTCAAGAAGTAACTGGTATCTCACTGTGTGTACAGGCCTAAAGATGATACATTTTTTTGCTTTTTTGCATCTTTTGTTCTTTTAGTAATTAAGCTCCACTTCACGGTTCTAAAAACAATTTTTACCAAATCATAATTTCATAATTTTAAAAACGACTTGAGTATTATTCGACTAAGATTGATTCTTCTTTTCTTTCTCAAAAGAAAAAAAAAAAAAGATTGATTGTTCTTATATTATTTTACTCGGAGAGAGATATATATAATTAAAATGTGTAAAAATTAAGAAACATGTATTTGTATGTATATACTTACTTCTCTTATATGCATAGATCCAACATCACCATCACCATCCTCAAACTCTACAAGAAGGGATAGCCAATACTCTGTTGAACCTTCATTTACATGGAAGGCAATATTCTTCTGTGGATATTTACATGGTGTCCTACAAACATTAAGCCCATGTTTAATTTAATAAAAAAAAATAAATATACAAATATAAAATATAAACATTAGATTACTAAAATATTTATTAATGACAGAATAATAGTACCAAGGGGCATTTTAGTAATTGCAAATGAAAATTAACCAATAAACAAAAGGTGACAAAATGAAAATGATAAAATAAAAAACAGAGAGAGAGAGAGTTAAAACATGAGAAGGAAAAGGAACATACCGGCGATAAGTGACAGGGATCTCGCCTCGGTTCCTGAGCGGGCCACTTTCACCGGCAATAGCCATGCGACCAAAGGCTGCACCACTTAAGTCAAAGTGGGTGCGACCATTGGCACAATACCCACCTGGACATTCATCAGTTACAATTATAGTCACAGCTCTTCTTGAACATATGCTTCTGTCTAGACACCTAATTTTGTAGCAAGCCCCACACCCTTCTCCGTTCTTGAATAGTATTGGACTCACTGCACCAACTCTGGCCCTTAATGGTTTCACATCCACAAGTGACCCGTACCCACAAGCTCCTCCTGCCCAAAAATAACTACACCAATTAGTAATTTTTTTTTTGGGTTTTGTGTAAAAAAACAGATGGAAATTTGGGTTTTAGTGAAAAAAGAGAAATGTTACCAAAATAAAATGTCATGTAGGTCCAAATTTTGTAAGCCATACACAATTTGGGGAATTGGGTAAAAGTGTAAAACTAGGACATTCAATTACCTTTACTAATTCTATTGTTAATTGGGATTTGTTTAGAAATTCCTAGTTAATTAACCTGCTGTGCTGACTCGGACGAGTTCTTCTGAGGCAACTCACTGAGTTTGACAAAAAGTAAAACACATATAGAAACCAACTAGAAATAGATCCAAACTACAATGCCAAACACCAATGTTAGAGAGCAATAGTATTGGGACCTACCGTCACTGCCATCGCCGTCAGGGCTACCGTACCAGGTGGCGGTAGCCGGCTTCCAATGTAGGTCGGTTGAACGGTGAGAAACTTGGCCGGAGACGACGGCCAAACACTTGAAGAACACCAGAAAGTAAAAAACCAGCAAAAACTGGCTGGAGGAGTTGCGGAGTTGCTGCATTGTGAGTAGCTAAGAGGTAAAATGAAAAAAAAGCAGCCGCCGCCGCCGCCACCACCACTAGAATGTCTGAGCGGCGGACAAAAACCGAAAGTAAAGAACAGTTAAAAAGAAGTGTTTGCCGACAGTGTTGGTGTTAGGCTATAGTCAGTGTGTGACTGTGTAGAGCTCTTTGTCAGGTGTGGTTTCTTATATATAGGACAAGGGAAATAAAATTAAGCCTCTGTTTTTATTTATTTATTTAATTTTCTTTTTTACCGTGTGGCCCTATTAGTTTTGAGTTTATTTACGAAGGATTGCCACTCAGATTTGGGGCCACCGACGGTTAAGGCGTTAATTCCTCTAACCGTACTTGTCTGTTAGGCAATGAAGTGTTAAGGGTGTTTTAGTCATTTTGAAAAAAAAAATAATTAGGATTTTGTACCGTTATTATTGTTTTTTATTTTTTGGGCTGCACGTGAGAAGGTGAGAAAGACAGAGGAAAAAAAGAGTCGTTAATTGCCAGCGGTTACTATTGGTGGTGACCTGGTTGTGTTGGCAAGGTGATGCATTTTGGAGGTGAACGATGTCGTTTTCTTCACCTCTCAATCTGGTTTCCATTGATTCCTGAATATGAAAGTGTCTAGCCGATTTTGTTGAAATATGTACTCTTCTTCTCGATTCTTGATTCTTGAGCTTAGTTCCTCAGGAAGTAAAGTTCATTCATTCACAGGCAACCACCGACCATGATGCCATTTATTGGAGCTATATATATATATATATATATATATATATATATATATTCACCTCACTTCGTTTTATAGAAATATTTTAAGTCGAAAAAAATTAATACCTAATTAATAGTCCTAATCAGACGGAATAGTATAATACGCTTGAAAATTATTTTTGATACAAACGATTATGTATTACTAATATTAATAAATTTTGAATTAATGGTATTGAAATTGTTTTAAAAAGATAAAATATAAAATTTTAATTTCAATTAGCTAAAAATAAAAACATATTACATGTACTTATCTTATAATATATGAAAAATTGAAAACTTGACATTCATATTCTGTAAAGTGGACTAAAAACGAAAGATAAATTAGCTAATATGAGTTGTAAAATGTCCCTTGTTTTTCTTATCAACTTGAGGTGGTTTTGTGCAAGATTTTCTTCAAAATTACAAGTTCATGGAGGGCTATTTCTTTGTAGCATTGCAAGTTTGTTTATGAAGGTCTATTTTTCTTTATAGAAGTGCTTGAGGAGAAGGAGCGCAAAAATTGTCATAAATTATTGGCCTTTGTGGCCCAAGGACTCACAAAAGTTCGTATCTCTAGTGTTTGTGTTTATTCCTTTTCTACTTAATGACTGTACCACCCAATTGGATATTTGGATAATATATCAAATCAAACAACTATATCCATAATTCAATTTACAAGAAATACCCACTAAAGAAAATTATTAAAATCAACAAATTTTAATTTATTAGTATAATAAAAAATTATAAGTTCAAACTCCAATAAGATTCTAATCAATATAAAAATTACAAAAAATAATACTCCATCCGTTTCATAATAATTGTCGTTTTAAAAAAAAATTTATTTCAAATTATTTGTCATTTTAAGAGTTCAATGCAACATTTATTAACTTTTTTCTAATTTTACCCTCATTTCAATTTTAATATTTCATTTGTTTTTTCTTATTTGATGAGAAAAAAAAGAATATATTTATCCATATTAATTAAAATTAAAGCTATTTAATAGTTTATTTAATATGTGTGCATCCTACTAAAACGACAGTTATTGTGAAATAAAAGGAGTATATAACTAATTACTATAATATAATATGACATATATTCTATCAATAAAATGAAAATGTATGCCTTCAAATCCCTAATTTTAATGTTTCTCATTTTAAAACTTCAAAAATTAAAGGCTTTAGCTTTATTTCCACTAATTAATGATGTTGCTACCTCCACTCAAGTTCTATGTACATTATTAACATAATTAATTTAGTGGTTTAAGCAACAACTTTCAGATCTTGAGGGGAAAAGAGAAAAAGGGTGTTTTTTCTTTTTAAGTTTTTGGAGGGAATGAAGCAATTTTTCAATCAATTAAAAGTAAAAAATCTTTTTTTTTTTTTTTTTTTTTGTTTGTTCCTTTTAGTGAGATGGAATCTGTGACAAGATCCAATGCGCAGCAAATCTGGAAGATGATGCTGACTATGAAGGAAACTCCAAATTTTTTTTCCAACATAAATAGAAGGTGAAATCTCCACAAATTTCAAAAAGGGATTTTGTATAAAAATTTCTACTTTGTCCATAAGTTTGGACACCACATGTGACAACTTGCCACCAGTCCATTTTTATTCAACTATCATCTTTTATTATTATTATTTTAATTTCATTTGCATAAGTTGCCAAAGAACATAATTTAATTTAATTTTTGATAATTTTCATAAAATACAATATTTTCATTTCATACATTACTTTGCAATTCATATAACGATTTAAAGTTCTATAAAGGATTAAAGTTGCAGGTGCTTTAAGAGTATCAACTTAATTGAAATGTCCATGAGCACTCCTGATTTTCTCTTTATCACACACACACACATATATATATATATATAACATTTTGAATATTTGAGGAGGAAATTGAATTTTATTTTATTTTTTCAAGTTAAGAATTATTATTAAGTTATATTTGTGAGTGTGTTTTTCTAATTTGAAGTATTATATTCACTTTTAAATAATTAGTAGAAAATAATAATAAATTTATTATCTCATATATATTTTCATTTGCTTACACGTAGCTCTTTGCACATGCTTAAATTCTAATGATAAGTTATTTTAAAACATTGATGATTGTTTTTAGCAAGCTAAAGGTAATGGGAATCTAAAGCCATGTGTAAAAGCTTCAAAACAAGCCATAGAACAATCAAAGATTAGTGGTTAATTAAAATGAAGATTTAAAGGAACCTCTAATTTAAAAATAAAAACCCAATTCTTCATTTTTGACCTTTAATTAATTTCTTCTTGAAAATCTCCATAAAAGCATCATTTAAAAACAAAAGCACATGAAATCAATTTTATTAAGAAAAAAATTGAATTTTTTCCATGATGGGCTATACCTAAAGTCCACCAATCACAAAATGCTAGATTAAAATCCAATAAAAAATGCAAACAAATCAATATATCATTTAATTAATAAAAAAAAAAGTACATTTAAAAAAAAATAAATAAAGAGATTGCTTTGATTATTTTTAATCAAATGTAATATATATTGGTAGTAGTTACAGTTGGAGAAGATAGTCTTGTGAATCCATTCAGATTATTGCATAAACTGTATTTGATTATAATAATCAATTAGGCCCCAAATCATGCTTTTGAAAAGGCAAATGTTAAGAGAGGAAAAAACACTCAAATAAAGCCTACTTTTAATTAATTACTTTTTATTATTATTAAAACTATTTTTCACTTTTTATTGGATTCTGGTTAAGTTGTCAATAAGACTCTTAAGTCTTTATAGGTTGTATGAGCTTCATGCTAGGGTGTTGAGTTAAAGTTTGATTTTATTTTATTTTTTAGTTGTGAAAAAGGGATTCAAATTGAATTTGGTGATAATATTCTATAATTTAAGACACTATAATCATAACGATAATTAAGTCTTAATCGTAGTTCACAGAACTCAATGGAAACAATAAAATAAACATGTTTTTATCACTAGTACACCACCAATAGTGGCAAGTTTGGTTCTATTTATTTAGTTTATCATTATTATTATTTTTTTCATGTATATGATTTTTTGGGTATATATTGAGTTGGTTAGGATGTCATTTTGACAAAAATGTTCAATTATTTCTCATGTCTTGGTTCTATTATTTGAAATGAATTGAAGGATTTTGGCTAAAAAAAAAAAAAAAGAATTGAAGGATATATAATCAAATAGAACATATTTTATTTTTTTTTGTAATCATGTTAGAGCAACATGATTTGCTTTTTCTTGGAATTTTTGCCAGATCCTAACTCAATTAATTCATTTGCAGATTGGTGGTTTGATATGGTGAGTTTTTTCAAAAATGATAATACAAATGAATCCATCAAGAAGGTAGCAGCCCTTTGTTGGACAATTTAGAAGCAGAGAAATGATTTTGTCTTCAACCACAAGATAATTGATCATCTCAAAACAGTTCAAATAGCTAATATTTTTTGTCAAAACTTAATTATGTCACACCAGGAATTGAATTTTGGCAGATCAGATGGAAGAGCTTCTCAACCACCTTGGCAGCCTCCAAGAATAGGAGAAATTAAGGCTAACTTTGGTGCTAGTTTCAGTATAGGAACATAAATTGCAGCTCTTGCAGTCATATTTAGAGATGAAAAGGGGTTTGTGATAGATGGTGTGGCAACTAAGAAGAAATCAAGATCCCCCCTATCTGCAGAAGCAGAAGCAATGTTGTTGGCTTTGAGGCATGCAGAAATTGAAGACTACCATAAGTTGACTCTGGAAACTGATTGCAAGGCTTTAGAGAATGTGTTCTTTGTTCCTATTAATACCAGCCCTTGGGAAATACAAGCTATAATATCAGTGGCCATAGAACTTAAAAGTAGTTTTTCATCTTGTAAAGTAAACTGGGTAAAACGTGAGGCTAATAAGCCTGCCCATTGGGTTGTACATTCTCTTTTGAACAATTTCTTACCTCATGTATGGTCTCTACATCAGCCTCCAAGGTTGAAAACTTTGTTATCCTCTAATTTAACCTTTTTAATTCAATGAATTAGTTTTGGTTTGGCAAAAAAAAAAAAAAATAGAACATGTTCACTATTGATTGATTTCTGATAGAATACCTGTCCCAAATGTGGGCAAATGAGCATTAAACATGATAATGCTGCACGAATTACTAGAAAGTCAATACACACAATATCAACTAAACAAAAATAAACTGAATATCTGCTTTCCTCTGCCCCATCCCTAGGGTTTCATATGGGGTTCTTCTTTTGTGGCTCCAGCTATCAGGGAGGATACCTTTTTTTTTTTTTTTTTTTGCCTTTTCTTTTACTGTGTATTTCAAATAATCTGGTCTTTTCTCATTGAGTCCTTTTTGCTACCCGCTTGGATCGGGTTCTCTCTATTTTGGAGCTATGTTTCCGACTCGGTCCGATCCTTTCTCTGACTAACCCTCCTGTTTAGGTGCGATAACTGGTGGAAGGAGGAAGAGGTGACTAGCTCTGATTGTGTGATCTCAAGATCTATGTTTTTAGCCCCCGATCTGGTTAGTTTGTTGAGATCCATAACCCTTGGTAGAGGATTGAATCTCTCAAGGTGATGACCTTTCAGTAGAGTGGATTCTGATGCATGTCAAGTAAACACTGTGGTTGATTTTGTTAGGCAGTGGAAGGTACATGTTGTAGCTAGTCGATGCAAATTTTTCAGGGATAGTCCAACCGCTTTTTCCCTTTTGGTAGTGGTTCTCTCTCTTTCTTGGCCTTTCACTGCGGCATCGGAGCTAGATCTAGTGGAAGTTTCTCAAAGAAGACAAAGGAATTAGGGGCATTTGCGATATTCAATTTGTTTTTTAGGCTTGTGGGTCTTGCTCTACACATATCATGTGTGTGTGATGATTAGTTTGGGCTTAAAGTTCATGTTAAAAAACCTTACAATGAGTAATTATAAATTGACCCTAGATCCTATTATTGTTCTGGCTGTAATTGTTGGGCTCTCCTTGTAACTCAATTGTTGTACTGATCTAGGTTATTTGCCCTTTTTAATGCTACCACATTTTCTTCCTTAGAAAAAAAAAATACTAGAAGTCAAATTCTGACATTCGATTTTGAATCCAGACTTGGCTCTAATTTCTTGATTTTATTATAGAGTTATACCCATTATTGTAGAGTTAAAAAAAAAAAAATTATACCATTTACCCAATAAATCAATCAATTTCTGAATTTTATTATGTAAGAATGAGAGTCGAAATAAAAATACCAAACCACAAACCATTATCAATTTATCATTAATATACTACTATTATTTTTTTCTTCTCCCACCTCCTATTCATATGGAATTTAGGACATTAATACATAATTAGAGTAAATGAACATTTGCTTAAAATAGTCAAGGATCCATTTGAATAGATAATAATTTAAAATGACTGAATAATTTGATTCATTTCCAATTACTATTTATCAAAATCAACTCCAAAAAGATATATTGTGATTTTGACTCTTTCGCATGTAAATGATCCATTTAATGCTGCATGTATATATATATATAACCAACCAATGGATGAATTTACAAAACGTGCATATAGCTTCTGAATCATATACCAAACCTCAGATAAACTATAATTTAGGTAAAGAACTTATCATTATATGACATGGACGATGCTGTCATTAAGTTTTGAATACAAATACTGAGCACACATTTACAGACTACCAAGTATCCACTAAAAGAATGATACTTGTATTTTCAACCTTCCGTGTTTCTTCACTTCATGTCCTTTCAAGTTTTTGGCCCTGGCCTTGGCATCACCTGTTTGCTGGATTGACCTGATTCAGGAAAAAGACAAAGATAAGCAATTGATCGTCAAATACTTGTGGTTTTTCTTGGGGGGAGAGGGAAAACATAGCTCCTACTTGCATTAGATTAAGCAAAAACTTATAAACAGCCAGGACTTAAACTATCCCAAGTGACCAGAAATAACACAACTATACAAAGTAGTAGCTTTACGATTATCATTTCATAACTTTAGAACAATTAACAATATGATTAGAAATATATGCCCGAAAATTCTTGAGGCACCTGTTAACCTGATTGCAGTTAAGTGGTAGTCACTGGTAATTACAGCTCACTTGAGTCGAGCTTGTGGCAAGTAACGTACAATTATATGGACAAATATGTCTCAGATGATTTCTCCTATACTATGCAGAACAGTGACTATAACAGTGAAGATGTGTGATGGGAAAACAAAAAGAGCAAGTCAATTAAAATTCTTGAGCATATTTGAAATCTATTTTAAGCCTCTGCATATTATTTTGTATCTCACACAGCCTCTTATTCCATCAGTTCATCCTGTGATAAAGACCAAACTAATGCATAGAACGCTCCCCCTCATGAGCTCATTAACAAAACCAGCCAGCATTCAACTCTTTTATCTTTATCCAACAAATGCCTGGAACCAAACCTTTCTATCCTATCCATTTCCTATTCTTCAAATTCATCCATTATGTGGAACTCATTCAATTTTATTCTCTGGCAGAAAATCAAATCCTCAAAACCAAAAGCAACATGTAATTGTCATACTTTTTTTTTCTTGAACCATAATCTTGCAAAACATATCATGCAATAATTTTCGAGTCACTAATGGTTATTAGCAATATAGAACTAATTGTTCAGATTATTAAAACCAAAGAATGAGATTGCAATTTAGCAAACCTATGAGCAACACCATCATCAGAACAATTATGTGTATCTACCTTTTCATTAATCCTTATGCTCCAAGCATCACTTTTGGATCCAACAACAGGATTACCAACTACATAAGGAGGTGGGATAACTGCATTGTTTAGGAGTGGAACCCTGTCTGGAGGATATTCATCATCACTGTCATAATATTGTTGTGGCCCGAGAGCTTTGAGTATCAATGCTAGTAAGAAAGACAGTCCCTGAAAATTGAAGGCATATGTGGTTAACCAGTTGAATGCACAGAGAAGTCCCCCAAAGAAAAAATAAAAAAAATAAAAACCCTTCAATTTTGAGAACATATACCTTATAATTTGAAAAGAAAAATCAATACAAGTTAACCTAAGACTTGCAAAACCTACAGCTTATCCATATACTGCAGTTTCTTTTTGTATATAGCCACGCGAGATAATTACCTTGCTTTCCAGACTTAAGATATCATGGGAATCGCTTAAAACAATCAATATAGTGAGGTTTGAGCCAAATAAATGTATCGCACATCGAATTAGAGGATGCAAAACACTGTCCTATATAACTTACAATTAGGCAAAAAAAACAATAAATCAATAAGAATAAATACTGTCATATCACATATGCTGCAACTTCATTTTGCATATGGCCATGCAATACTGTAACCTTGATTTCCAAACTTAAGCCATCATGAGGATCACTTAAAAACAATCAACACAGCAAGGTCTAAGCTAAACAAGTGCATGGCACATGAATTAGAGAACACAAAACATTGTTTTTGGGATTTTTGGTAAGGCTGAGGGAATTGTTCTCAGAATAACTAAAAATATTGTTTTCTACAGTTATTCTGAGGTTGAACTGATTACATGATTGCTTTATCACAGAGCTCACATACAAATGCAGTTATGTAACCATATAGGTAAATCTATTCAACTAATTCTGCTAATTTTGAATGATTCATACAGGTTGAGACTCGTTAACAAATCATTCTTCAGTTCAAATTTCTTAGCAATGAGATGTCCAAAAAGAGAGAGAGAGAGAGAAAGACCTGCACAGACACAATTGACAAGCCTATCCATTTGCACATCTCAAAGTTTGACCTGATGAAATCTTTGAACTGATTAAAACTCCCTGTTGGATCATTTGGAAAGTCCTGATACCAAGTTAGATAACATCAGCACCACAATCATACAAATTTTTTTTTTTGCCAAATACAATCATACAAAATGACAATAGATGTTTGTAGTAAGTTGTCTTGTAACTTCAAAACTGATTGGATAGGAATCAAACAAATGAGTTTTTCCACATGGAAATACCTCTTCCCAGTCACGGTTTAGAAATACATCAGCAGTTACCCCAGCCTCCAGCATAAAGAGCAAGACGACAAAGAACATATACTGAATTCTGTTAAGGCCAAAACTGAATCGACATGTCGAGCATGAATAAGTAAAAAACTCCTTTGACCTAAAATTTATATTTTTTTAAGGAGCTAATTACAAATTCTACACTATAAGAATTTGAGTAATCGTCAGAAAAACTAAAGTTGGTAAGGTAGCACAATTCCAGCAAACTAAATACATAAAGTATAAGTAAACCTTATTAGAAAAGAGTGGAAAACACATTTAGAGAATGCAACTTAAGTTGCTGGGATTCTGATATAGTATATGAAATATTATCTGTGGTAAAAACTATCAAAGCTTCCTTGTAGAACAGAAGTAACACATATTTGAAAGTAAATATTTTTTTCATTAACATGGATCACTGTTAGTCCATAAAAGCAACACCCATTCCAACCAGAGCTATTAAAAAAAAAAAAGGCAGAAGGTTTAATATTTTGTAAAGAATTAAGTAAATTTGATAATGGTCAAGTATTCAAAATAACGTGAGGGTTCATTTTACAGGTGTGAAACTGATCGAGATAGATTAGAATTTGTAGACAACGAGAGAATGAATAATAAATGCCAACATTAATACCAAATTGAAATACTTCGCCATGTCAAATTCTCATTTATCCAAATGGACTATGAGAGAATTAGTAGCATAATTCAACTAAGAAATTAAAATGGAGGTAAGAGAATGTTATTCAATTTAATTGATTTGAGAAAAGGATACTAGATAAAGGCAACAACCATTTACAGTTTCTGCAGCAACATGACCAAAGCATGTAATCACACATAAAGTAACCCCAAGGCCAAGAAAAGCATAAATAAACCTGCATTCCATGAAGACAAAAATGGCTTAGTTGCTTTTTAAGCATTCAAGAGGAAAGCATCAACATACCAGTTCACTTAAGTCAAAAAATAAATAAAAATCCCAAGTGCTTAAAAGCATAATTTTCTTTTGATGTTCACTATATGAAAAGGCAAAAGAAGGAAATATATAAATAAACAAAAACAAAAGGTTGTGGGAAGTTGTTGGTCCACTGTAAAGGATCAGCACTCTCCAATAACCAGAAAAAAGGATAATATTTTTCAAACCAGCACTAAATATTCTCTTGTTCAAAAGAAAAAATAAAGCAGAGAATTAATGGACTTATATAGTAATGATGTTTTGATTACGAAATATGCAAAATTTCCAACAACCCACACACCCTCTAATCAACTAAAAATTCTAATCCTGAAAAGAATTTCATTAGCTGCTGGCTCTATCTTTCCCTGACTATCAAATATAATACAGTTAATATATGTAATCTACACCAATTCAGCAATCAGATGAATACGAAACACATGATACCATATCTAACATAACAAATACCTAAGCATCCAAATATTTGATTTCTAATCCCCACATTTTAGAATTAAACCAAAACCAAGCTATTTAAAAAAAAAAAAAAAAAAAAAACTCTCCTTGTCCTGCAATTCTAGCACTTACCCATCAACAAACCAAACAGAAAAAGAAAAACCCACAACAGAAATTTAAAAAAAAATAATAATAATCAGAAAGACATACCAGGGAGCAAGACGATCAGAATCATCAAAGGGCAAGTCACCCATTTCCCTCTGCCAAACCCTAATGAGCCAAACTCCATACAATATCATTCCCAAACCAACCATCCCAATCAAAGAATTGAGCAATTTCAGTATTGATTGAATGAAACTCCTCATTACCCTCCCCATTCTTTTTGATAACTAATAATAAACCCTCCAAAAACCCAAATTTTGATCAGCTTCACCCACAAACTATAGAAAAGGTCTAAGATTGCGAGTCTAGCTAGTACTTAAAAAGCTTAAATTTCAAGGAAAAAGAACGTTTCTTTTACGCTTTTCTCTCTCGATTTTTTGCTAAGATTAGCTGGATTCACCATCTCCAACCTGGATTCTTCTATAATTTCACATACAGCCCTATTTTCTGTTTGGAAAAAATCCAAAAAAACAAACCACCCCCAATAAAATTACAGAAATATATATATATATATAAAAAATAATAAAAAATAAAAATAGAGATATTTAATCTTTAAATTAAATATTTTTAGAAAGAAGTACAACTAAGTTGCTGTGGTGTAGTGGTTATCACGTTAGTCTTACACACTAAAGGTCCCCAGTTCGATCCTGGGCAGCAACATTCATTGATTATTTAATTTTTATCTGATAAATCTTAATTTTATTTGTTTTTATTAATATTTGTGCAAGAATGGTTTAATTCAAAAATGGGAAAAATTGACCTGAAGAATTTTCAATTCATAAAATTGAAAATCACAATACAATAATATTTTGTTCCAAATTGAATTCACAGTACAAGAAATTGTTTTGGTTAAAATTTCAAGCTCTGTTTGCAACTAATCAGAATCAAATTCCAAGAACATTCTATAGGCATTTCGGTCAGGAGAGTAGTAACCCTGTACCAAATTATCAACTTGAAAACCAAGTTTCTTGTATAGATTCATGGCTGGATTCCTCAAGGGATCAACATGTAGTGATATGCGATTGACCTTTCTTGATTTGCACTTATGAATTGCTGCTTTCAGCAATGCCTCTCCATGTCCTTGTCTTCTATAATTCTCCTTCACTGTTCAACAAATAATAACAACATACATGTAAGAAATCGAATTTTTGTCACTACACTTTTAAAGATACGCAAAGATTGGACATTTTTACAAAAAATGGGTTTAGCAATCACGATTAGACCAGAAAATCAGTAGTCAAGTGTTCTCAGAGTACTTTCATCGAACAGGTTATGGGTGTTAACAAGAAGTAGAGTTTAATAACTTCATTTATCCAAAATGGTTATTTTGAAATTTCATAAACAAGAAAATTCCGACTTGAAAGACAGCAACTTGTTGCATGAATTTTCTCGTTTCTTGTAAAAGAATAAGAAAATGGTGTAGAGCAATAAACAAAGGGCAAGAGATTAGAGAAGGGTTATGGAACCTGCAAGCTTAGTGATAGAAGCAAATAAAGAAGACGGCCAAGAATACATGACATAACCAACAACTTCTCCTTTCAACTCCAAGTAAAGCAACCCAGAATTCTTCCTTTTCAGTTCTTCATCAAAGGACCCAGAAAGTGATTCGTGTTTTGGGAATATCTTTCTCTCCATCTTCACAATTTCTCCCACAACCTTAGCCCAGTTAGGCGAGTTTCTTTGGAGTTCTACAATGACTTCGCTCCCCATGGCTTATGCGCGACACTTCTATTGGGCTACTGTACTAAACTTTAGCTCCCAGCTCTCTTTCTCTCTCTCTCTTAATTATTTGCTAAAAGAAGTTTATATCATTTTCTCAATTTAGGCTTTCAATTTTGAATTTAGTTAATTTAATCATTAATTTTATCAATAAAAATTGTACCTATTTGATCAAAATTATACCCCATCATTTTTTTTTGCAATTGAGTAGAGATTGATGGATAGTTAATAATAAAATTAACTCAATTTTGAATTTAGTTAATTTAATCATTTTTTTAGCAATAAAAAATAAAAGAAAAAGAAAAAGATATAATGTATTATTTTTCATTTTAATTTTGCTCAAACTAGTACAATTGCAATTAATTTTCAATTTATTTTGCCCGATCATTTTTTAGAATACATGATAAATTATTTATACACCAACACCCTATACTTTAAAAATAATAACAAAAATTTAAAAAAAGAAAAAAATACATTTGGGGTGAGGTAGAATACACCATGTGAAGTTAGTTTCATTTATTCTATCACTGAAAGTAAAAGGTAAACACCGATAAGACTTTGGTATAGTGATAAGATTAAAGTTAAGGTTCAGATTTAACTTTCAGATTTATTTTTCTTTAAATTAGTTGATTTCATTTATAACCTTTGATTTAATAGTAAAGCATAAAGTTGAATAATTTTATATAATTCTATCTCATTGCGGGGTAGGTGAATGGTTCAAATTTGGCTATAATTAATTCCTTACCGCTTCCACTTTACAAAAATCCAATGCAGCAAACTAAATAATAATAATAATAATAATAATAATAGTAATAAATTACCTAAATTTTTTGTGTTGATAGCAGCATGGGCAGGAGACATTCGCTGCCAAATTCTGCTGCTACATGGAGTAAAGATTTCCCAGGAAGGGCTCACTTGATTGAAAATGGCGATCAAAGAAAGTTGATTGTAGGATGAAATGTTTTGCAGATAACCAAGGCATCAACATCGTCCTTCTTTGCTGAGTTATATAATTTAAGGTCCATCATTTTCGTTACCCCATCATAATCGCCATCATCTTTAAACTGCTTTGCTTTCAATTTATCTATCATCTGGTTTTTCTGTCTATATACAATCATCTATATTTATTGCCAAATCCATGATAGCCAAAAATATTTTCTCCTAATTCAAATCTGCTAATACAGTTCTATAAATGACTTTAGTACCATTAAATTAAAGTTCATTGGTAACGTTTTATATATTCTGATTGAATTAGGAACATGTTATACGAGAATTGCTATGATTATATATTGATGTCATTACTTTGCATTAGGCTTTAAATTTTCAAAGAAAAAATAAAAGTGTTTATTGCTCAATCCACACAAGTCTTTTTCTCTCTTTATTCTTCCTATCTTAATTTTAATTTTGATATTGTAATTATTTGCTATGAATGTGATTTTTGAATCACAAAGGCATCCAAGATTGAGTAATGAGCTATGCCTATATGCTATATAGCCAGAGAAAGCTTGACCAAAGCACACGCATATACAATTTAGAGGAGCAAAAAAAGGTGACAGAAAACAAAGCATAAGGAAATAAGTATATATATATATATATTATTAGAATCATGAAATCAAATTATTACAAGACATTTCTTGAGAAGATAATTACTTTTCCTTATTGCCTTTAAGCCTGGCAATAGACCTGTGGACAACATAATAAGCCAAAAAAGCGAAGTGATAATGGATGATATAAATAATAAAAAAATATATGTTGGTACTAGGTGGAAGAAACATTGGAATAGCAAAAACTTCATAAGCAACTACAGAAATGACTGCCACAAAATTAGAAACTTTAAATTGGAGATGTAATTGTTTTGAGTTTATATCCACAGCAGTCCAAAATGCCAATAACATGAAATAAACAGCAATACTAATCAGTATTGATGCTAACCAAATTGCATTGCCTGCAATTCTGATATCTATTAATTGTACCCAACAGAGGATTAATGCCGACGACACTGAAAAAGTCAATGCGACTCCGTCATAAATAAAATACCTAGTGTATAATGAGCTATTGCTTTTATCAGAGCTGCCAGAAACACCATCACCAGGCACTTGGCAAGCAGCACTAAAGGCTGCGCCGACAACAAGCACTGCTGCCACTAGAAGGATCTCTGCCCTGCTCCTAATTTCCTCTTTAGATGGGGGATTGCTTTTAATGCGCAGATATTTCATTGGATTTTTCTTGTTAGGTCTACCATGAAAGAATAAGACTGAAAGTGTCATCATCTCTTTAAAGCCGTTTGAGGATTGTTTCATAGCTTGATCATATGGAGTTAAATTTTCATTGTTGACAATATTTTTTGTAACCTTATTGTCCTTCACAAGAGCATACACTGATAGAGAGTAACTGTGCTTTGCAGCCAAATGCAGAGGTGTATTTCCATCTATGTCTCTCTCATTTGCAAGTTTTTGGAGATCAGAATTTCTAAGTAAATACTCAACCACATTTTCTCTTCCATGTTCTGCTGCAATATGAAGGATGTTCTGCCCTTTTTCACTGACAAACTCCGTTGTATTAGGCCACTGTCCAAGTAACTCTTCTACAACTTTTACATGGCCCTCCTTGCAAGCAACATGAATAGGATAGAGTCCTTCTTCATTTGTTTCAATTGCAAAATCACTAAATCTCTCTTTCAAGAACTTAACTCCTTCAAGATAACCGAGGGATGATGCTAAATGAAGTACATTATTTTCCTCAGTTTCTTTAGCACGCATTAGCTCTGGCTTCGCCTGTTCTATTTGTTTCAATATTTCTGAAATTTGAAAGTACAATAAGTAATATATAGCTTGAAATAACACAAAAAATGCTACTATTAATATTTAATTTGTTGTCGAGAAAAACATGATGTTTAAAATGTTGATCTCACATTTTTAGTCATAAAAAATTTAAAACAGTTAAATAATACTCCCAAACTGCAGGGTAAATAGTCATTTTGATACCAAAACTTTGCACAATATTTCAAATTGATATCAAATTTTTAATTTTTTTCTTTTTGGTGCCAAAACTTTGCATTATATTTTAAATTGGTGCCAAATCTTTAATTTTTTTCTTTTTGGTACCCCAAATTTCAATTTTTCTTTCAGGAAATGGTACTCATTGGAAATCCGGTTACTGATGTGGACACCAGAATACCATCCTGATGTGATTAAGTACTGACTTGAATGTTTAGTGTCAAGTTGATGTAGTACTCTGACGTTTATGTCAACAAAATTTGACCGGATTCTTAATGGATACCACTACCTAGAAGAAAAATTGAAATTTTGATAAAAAAAAAAAAATTTAAAAATTTGGTACCAATTTGAAATATAGTGTAAAGTTTTGATAAAAAAAACTGTTTATCCCAAACTGCTTTTTTCAACAGTATCTTATATGACACTTCTCTGGAAAAGCAATTTCAATCTCAATATACCAAACAGGCTCTATATATATGTGTGCATTGAATCATGTATTTGATTACCTAAATTGCTTCTCTTGATAGCAGCATGTGCAGGAGACTTTCCTTCTAGCCTGGAAAGTGAATTATCATCATCTTGGGCTATAGCTTGCAAAAGAAGGTCAAACATTGTCTGATTAGTGCCATTCTCTGCTGCTAGATATAAAGGTGACTTACCTTCCTTGTTGTTTTCTTGAGGGCCAACACCTTCCCAGTTCCGATAATAGGCCAATTGAGGGTCAGCCGAAAGTAGAAGTTTAGCCACATCTATGCAGCCATTGATAACTGCTTCATGTAAAGCAGTATTTCCTTTTTTATTTCTCATTCTCAGCAACATAATTTCTTCTTCTTTTTCAATGAGAATTTTCAATGTATTTACCTTTCCAGCTCTCGCAGCGACGTGTATCGCAGTATCACCCTGGAAATTTTGTCTGGCGATTAGATGAGGAAAGTGATCAACAAGGAGCTGTGTAATACCTACGCTTCCAAATTCTGCTGCTAAATGGAGCAAAGATTTCCCAGAAGGGCTCACATGATTCAAAATGGACGTCACAGAAAGTTGCTTGTATGATGAAATTTTTTGCAGATTATCAATGAAGGCATCAACATTGTCCTTCATTGCTGATTCATATAATCTAACATCCACCATTTTCTTTACCCCATCATCATCTTCTTCCTTCAGCTCCAGATTTCGGGAAGCCTTTAATATCTCTATCCTCAGGTTCCTCTCGCTCCTAGCATGTTTATTGTCTATATTTATTGTCAAAGCCATACTCAAAAGGCTCAAGGCTTCTATATATTAATGAATGGGATTCAAGGTGAAGTGGGTTTTACTTTGATTAACTTGCATTATTGATATCTTGACTCCTCCGAGTCCTATTTATTGTGAAAATTGTGTGGTGAACAAGGAGAATGCAAGGGAATAAAAGCTTGCGTATCATGAAAAATAGAGGAATAAAAGAAATAGTACTGGTGATTGAGTGATTACCTGAAGTTAGAACTGAAAAATATACTGATTTTCCTTCTTTATTCTCTAATAGAACAGTTTTCAGATATAAGCTACAACTTTTCAAAAGAAATCAAGTATATAATTAATTCTCTCACTATTTATTCTTCTTGTTTGTTTCCCCTGTCTATACTTTTCCTGGTAATTCTAATTTTGAATTTCATATGGCAATGAATGTGAATCACAATGGCATCCAAGATTGAGTGATAGGCGTGTAAGGGCATTCGTTAAAATAATAATAATAATGGATGGTGATACTGTCAGAGCAATAATTTATACTGTCATAGTAAGAAACATTTTAAAATTTTAAGTTGACAAATTTATCCTTTCAATGAATTGAGTTAAAATTTTCATTTCTTTCCATAAATATTTATATTTCCTTTTTTTAAGTATTAAATAGACAAAATTACTTTTATTTTTTTTTACTATATATATTTTCTTTCCTAAAATATATTTTTTTAATCTTTTATTATCCAACTTATTTGATATTTTATAATCAAGTTATTACTTATTAAGATGATAATATTTATAAGATGACAATATTTTTAATGCTATTGTAATAATCATTTACCAATGAAGACTTTAACTAAAGCCTAATTAAAGGATAGATATGAGGAAACTTATTATATCATAAAATTAGTTTTATTTTGGATTGTATAATGAAATAGAATTTATTCGAATTAAATTTTTGTAAAATTTAAGTTTATAGTTGTATCTGCCCTTGTTTTAATTTTCTTATTTTTAAATTTTAATTTTGAGATTGTAATGAATAAATGCGAATCACAATTAATTATTCATTTTTTTAGACCTTCAAGAATATGTCTAGGCGTATAGAAAGAGAAAGCACACGACCCAAATACAAAATTATTTTATTGATAACAGGGACGGAAGCATAATTAAATAGGTGGAGGACCAATTTTTTGAAAAATAAAAATTTAGAGGATAAATTTTAAAAATAAAAAATTTTGAGAAGTCAAATGTAATTTTATGTGGAAAGTTTTTCAAAAATAAATTAGGAGGGCCAGACACCCTTGACCATTACCTACCTTCGTTCTTGGTTGCTAACTTGCTATTTCAATTTTGAGATTGCAATAAATGAATGTGAATTACAACAGCATCGAAGATTAAGTGAGTAACTATTCATTTTTTTTCTTGACTTTCAAGAATATATGTATAGCAAAAGAAAACACAATTTTTTTTTTTTTTTTTGTTACTTTTTCAATTTTCTTATTTTTAAATTTTAACTTTGAGATTACTGAATTACAGTGATATGAAAGGTTAAGAGCACATTTAAATTAAAGAAATGTGAAATGAAAGAAATGTTCAAAATGCAAGAAATCTAAAATGTTGAAAATATTCAAAATACTTCGTTTGATATGATTTTAAAATACATGAATTTTAAATTAAAAAATATGATAGTTATGTTTTGATAAAATGTTAGAATTCATGGATTTTATATTGAAAACTTATGCGAATTGTACGTAAAAAGTGTAATAGTTATATTTTTAGTGACTGATAAAATTTAAAAATTTAATAATAAAAAATAAAATTCTAATAATATATATATATATATATATATATATATATATATATATATATATATATATAATGAAAGATTATTAAATTACATTTTTAAATTTTTAAAAAATAAAGATAAGTATAAAATAATTGTTTCTTTCAATAAATTTTTTTTATTAAATTTAATCAATTATTGGCAAAATGGAAAATGTTAGCAAATTTTTAGTTAGTATTAATGAAATAGAAAATTTTTTAAATAAAATTTAAGCAAATAATTAAAATAGAGTGTTAGATAAATAAAGATAAATTTGATAAAAGTCACATTCCATCATTTTTAAAAAATGAGGGATCCTATGAGGTATTTCAAATTCTTGGATTTGAACAATCCATAGATTGTTCAACAAAAGAAAAAAAGGAAATCAAACGATAAAATTTAACACAATTCAAAAATTGTGTACATTCCCTCAATCCAAACATATTCTAAATGAATAATTATCCATTTTTGGAGACATTTGAGAATATATATAGTTGGAGAAAACAAATGCACAAGCAAAAATAAATAATTAAAATGAAGACCCTTAACGCGTGATAGAATAAGAACTTGGCATAAGAAAATGCAATCAATGTCTTAATACTCAAATTTAATTTAAAATGTTAGACTTATGGGTGAAGACATCCCCAAGCTTTCAAAATTTAACTTTTTACATATACTTATATACTTTTAATATATTTTAAAAATATACTATATTGACCCCCTAAAATTTTAAAATTTTTATTTTAGACTATATATTTTTTAAAATATATACATCTAGTCCTTTCAAAATTTTAAAATTTTATCTATTATATGTATATTTCATAATTTTTTCCTTAAAATATATATAGATTGCCCTAAATTTTCAAAAAATTTATTTATTATCAATATATATTTATATATAAATAAATATTTTACAATATAATAATAATAGTACTAATTACATAATATCAGAAATATAATTATGACCAGATCAATGCCACAAACGGTCCCTTAAACTGAGTTTCCTACCAAAAGTAATTCAAAAAAAATAAAAATATCCAAAATGAAAAAATGCAAAAATGCAAAAAGGGGAAAACTCCGACACTTGTTGGTTTGCATCATTTTCCTTCTTTATTCTCTAATGGAACAGTTTTCAGATATAAGCTATAACTTTTCGAAAGAAATTCTTTGATTTTCTTGTGTATGTCTCCTTTGTCTATACTTCTTGGTAATTCTAATAATTTTGAATGTGAATCACAATGGCATCCAAGATTGAGTGAGCCAGAGAAAGCTTGTCAAAAGCACATATGTATGTACAATTTAGAAGAGCAAAGAAAAGGGGAACAAAGCCATGCTAATTTACCTCAGTGAGAAGGGCCTAGAGTTCTTGATTTGTTCTGCACGAAACTATAATTAACCACCCACATTTCGTAATTTTAAAACCACAAATATAATGAATACCTAATGATTATTTTTTATTAAAAACATTAATGTTTACAATTATATATATATAATAGCCACTTTGCACAAGTTAAGTTGCTAGTAATCTTTGACTGAATCAATTTGGTTGAATACAAAAAAAAAAAAAAAAAAAAAAAAAAAAATCATGTGGCAACCTATACTTTCAAAATGTCCTATTTAACCGTTGAATTTTAAAATTATGTATACATTTAACACAAAAATAACTTTAAAAACTGATATTTGAACGTGTAAATACACGCGACCTACATGTCAAAAATAGACAGCAGTTAGAAGCCATGTAATAACTCACAAGCGAAAATTTGAGGGCTGCAGCCTTTTTTTTTTTTTTTTTTCTTTTAAGAACAAGCCAATATTTAATTAGTAAGAATGAGTAAAATCGAATTAAATTTAAAAAAATTAAATTAAATTTTAATTCAATTTAAATTTTATAAAAAAAAAATTCCACTAAAATTGAACCAACTTAAGTTTATTTATATATATTCCATCAACAGTCAAGTCAGTAGTCAATTAACCCCACGCAATAAAACCTCTTGAAAGTTCAATCAGAAACAGTGAAGTCAAGTATGGCTGGCACAACCAACAACCGGTAATAAAAGAAAAAAGAGAAAATTAAATTCCTTAATTCTTTGTATTTTAAAGTTTTATAAATTAAACTCCATCAAAGCGCAGCGCCATTTGGGGATGGCTGGACTTGAATCATTTGAGTGCTATAACTTTGAGAAATGTGAACCGTTACTGTGGAATTCTGATACTTGCAATTGATATGTTTTATGAGCAAATGGCAGCATCACTCTCTTTAAACACTTTTTTTTTTTTTTTATTGATCTATCACATTTATTTATTTTAATAAAAATTCTTATAATATATTTATTTAAAATTTTATTTTATTTTATTTTTTATTTCTTCATAATATTTAAAATATTAAAACTTACATCATTCTCTCTTCTCCCTCATTTTACATCTCATTTTTTGTCCAATGAATACTTTGATTTTTCTCTCTTCTTCATTCTTCTTTATTTTTTTCATTTTTTTATTATTATTTTTTTCAAGCGCTGGTGATTGAAGTTTTTATTTTTTTTCTATAATAAAACAACTAAATTTATACCCACTATTTTTTAAAAATTTTATTTTTTAATAAATAAAATAATTAAATATTTATATCCACTATTTTCTCAACTTCTTTTTTATACAACTTAATTTTAATTTTTTCCATTTATAAAAAATACTAAATAGGTAAATCAACTGCATGAGAAGGTAATCTTCTTCTTATTGGCTAAAAATCAACTTTCAATTATCGGCATAATTTAGTATTTAAATTTTCACTAACCATCATTTTTATTCATTTATATTATTTCTCTTCTAAAACAAAAATTTCAAATTTGTGAGTAGTAAATATATATTGCACATAAATTTATTAACCAATTAGAAAATACACCACCTAATTAAGCCAACCATTGCTTTTTTTTTATTTTTGGTCAAATTACTTATCTACCTTTTTTTCTTAATAAATTAGACAAATTTTATTAATATTACTAAAAATAAAAACAAAAGCCTATAACTTTTTTTGGTATTGGCATTTAAAATGTCAATATTGGCATTTTAAAGTAAGTTATTTATCAGTGCAAAAAAAAAGTTAGTTAGTTAAGTATTTTTTGAGATTAATTAAGAGACCAGTTATAATATAAGATGAAAAAAAACTAAAAACTTCAATTACCCGCACTTAGAAAAAAAATAATAATAATAAAATGAAAAAAATAAAGAAGGAAGAAGAAGAGGGAAAAATACAGTATACATGGAACCAAGAATAAGAAATAGAATGAGAGAAGAGAGAGAAAGATGTATATTTTAATATTTTAATTATTACGAAGAGAAGAGAGAGAAAATAAAATAGAATTATATTTTATTTTATCTAGAGAATAGATTGTAAGTATTTTTATTGAAATGAGTAAATATAGTGAATTAATAAAAGGGAGAGTGTTTAAGGAGAATGTTGCTAGAATTCCTCTATGTTTATTAGCATATAAGAAATTGTGCAAACTGATCAGAATTTTGGGTTTTCGTTTATGGAGCTTCATCGGTTAGCCCGCTGTCCTTCTATATATATATATATATATATATATATATATATATATATATTAAAATTATATATTTATTGTTTATTATAATAAAAAAAAAGAGAAATAGTAAAAAAAAAATCCAATAGCCAAAATCGACTAATCGAATCAAATCGAATTGACTTTTTTTGTTCAGTTCGGTTCGATAGAAAAAAAAAAATAAGAACTTCAATTTTTTGGTTTAGTTCGATTTTGAACCGAACAGACCGTTTGCTCACCCCTATTAATTGGCATACATTTCTAGATCGACAATGAAAAACCCAATACCAATTACAAATTCCAACTCTCTAACTCTTCGCAATCTTAATTTTACCTTTTTTCAGTATTCAACAATGGAACATTCAGAGAGTTTATTTAGAAACATAAAGGTATGAATTTGGCTTAGATGTAGGGTTTGACATTTTGATTTGAATATATTTTAAATAAGGAAAATTATTACAATTTTTGACAAGAAATAAGAATTAATTATGGTAACAATCGATGGCAAGATGTTTTATTGACGACATCCAGCTTATCGACAACTGTAGCTTCATTACTGTTGATCATGGAGGAGAAGGAAAAAGGTTATTTCAATAGAAAAAGAAGAAAATCATCTTAAATTTTGAAGACGGCGTTATTTTTCACCTTATCTTCTACCTCTATCAATGAAAAACATTAAATAGCTCCCTTCAATCGCAATTTTACTCTTATATCTGCTCTTGTTGATGAGATCTAAGCAATAAGAGAATTAATTTTTATGCTTTTGGTGTTTGGTTCATTCTAATGGTAAATATTGGATTTCAATGATCATTTGAATGACATTGATGATTTATTAATTTTGATTAAGGATTGCTTCTTGCTATTATACGCTTTTTTGTTTAAAGGAATCATTTGCTTTTATGTTTGGTTTGCAAAAATCTGCAGGGCAAAAAAAAAATGAGTAGAAAATTATGAGAGATATATATATAGTTTGGTAAGAAAATGACAAAAATTTTACTATATTTTATAATATATTTATTTTTAATTAGTCAAAAGTTGTTGACATCTGTATGGGATTTTTAGAGTAATGAATGACTTACTCGCTTTCATGTGCGTGGAATTACATGCATTGTTAACCGGATATTTTTGTGTTAAATGTAGACACAATTTTAAAGTTTAGGAATTAAATAGGACATTTTGAAAGTATAGAGTGCCACAAATTTTTTTTTTTTTTTTTTTTGCAAAGTATAATAAAAATTAAATTATGCATTCGGCCTATCATTTTTAAGTTTATCTGTTACACATACATACAAACAACTTTGCTTTTGGTGTAATATGTAAATGTAGCCAAACTTTTAAGGTAATATGTTAAAAAAATAATCATTTTTTCATGAAAACTTACTAAAGCCTAATCAAAGGATAGAATTAATGGGAAAACTTATTACTATATCAGAAGATTCATTTTGTTTTGGAACATATAATAAAAGTGAATTACACAACAGTATCAAATATAAATAGAGCAAAATTTCTTTTTAAAAAAAAAGATAAATAGAGCAAAAGAAATGAAAATCAACAAAACTGAATTTGCCACTACACCACTAAGTTTTCTTATTTATGTACCATAATACATATCAATTTTTGACATTTATTACAACAAGAAATTGTAGCTAATCCCATATTATTGTATCAAATTGCAGTCTCCTTACTCCTCATCATTATAATTTCCAAAGGCAAATAATATGAGATGAAAAGGATAATAGCTAATTGATGAGCTGAAGCAAAGTGGGAAAAACAGAGCCGATAGTATGACAAAGAAAATTAACTCCGTGAACAGAACGAGATTTCGAAGCCAAGCAAGATTGCTCACTACCAAGTTTAAACCTGCCATAAATGCTATTGACATTGCCACAATTGCCACCCCTAATAATGGTAATGCCAATTTGAGGGCACAAGGCACTAAACAAAGATCACTTGATTGTGCCCAAATTAGAGTGATAGCAACCATTATAGAGCTGTACAAGGCAATTGTGTCACTAATCACAAAAGTATGGAACATCTTTTTCATTACCATTATTGCTATTCCTTGGTTTGGATTTGAATTGTTGTCTCCTCCAGGAATTGTGAATGCAGCTGAAAATGTTACAGTTGCTATAAATATTGATACCAATAATATTATAGAGGCCATGTCTCTTTGATTTTCCAATTTGGATTTCTCTTCTTGCTTTGAATTTTTGAAGATTTTTAGTTGTGAACGCTGTGCACAAGCATGTCTCAAGGCTAGCCATGTCAATCGCTGCATAATTTCCATTAAGTTAGCATATGACCATATTCAAGATTTTATATATTTCACGTAATGATGGAGGAGATTTCTTGCTTACACCACGAGAAATGACTAAATATTCATATATAATAACATTATTACTGTTTACTAACCTTCCGAAATGTTGCAGTCACTTCCATATTTACATTAGCAATATCAGGTGCTGTCAATCCATCCTTGTTCTTTACCTTTAAATTGACTCGTCGATCCTCTGCAAGACTGCTCACAATCTTTGGATGCTTAAAAATGGTGGCTAAATGCAAAGGAGTATTTCCATCAATGTCTCTTTCATTTAATAGCCTCCCTAGAGTTGGTGTTTTTAACATAAAATTAACTGCGTGAATTTTACCACTCTTGGCAGTAACATGAAGTATATTTTGACCTTGCCGATTGAGAAGCTCTCTTGAATCAGGACATTGCCGGAGAAATTCTTGGATTATGTCTATATAGCCTTTTTGTGATGCTGTGTGAATTGGGTAGTTGCCATTTTTATCTCTTTGGTAGGCAGAATCATAAATTTTGTCTAGTAAAAAATTGACAGCTTCAAAATAACCTATTGATGCAGCATAATGAAGTGGATTCTTCCCTTGTTCACACCTTAAATGAAAGGAAAATTGATCCTTTTCCCACATCATATTTATGACATCTGAATTTCAGTGACATTCAGAAAATTATGTCAATAGACTTGGAAAGCCCTTAATTGGTTGTATGTATCAAGTTGTTTTAGAAAAATTGGAGAAAGGAAACTAATTTAATAAATAAAACAAGTGGGAATTAAAGTCAAGTCTTTATATATACTCCCTCCGGTTCTCAATAACTGTCTTTTTAGAAAAATGATTTTATTTCAATATAATTGTCGTTTTAGGAGTTCAATGCAGCATTTATTAGCTTTTTTCCAACTTTACCTTCATCCCAATTCCAATATTTCATATATTTTTTCTTATTTGATGAGAGAAAATAAGGGTATATTTATCCATATTAATTAAAATTAAAAGCATTTAATAGCTTACTTAATATGTATGCATCCTCCTAAAACGATAATTATTAAAGGCATTTCATCATCTTTAACTAACTATAACATGTCATAATAATCAAACAAGAGGAAAAAAAAAGGTAACAACTAATCAAATCATAGTTCAACTAGTTGACATTAAAAACTTAGGATCTCCATCTAAAGTTTTCGAGTTCTATTAATAATTTTGATAGGAGAGATTTATAAAAAAAAAAATTTACTCATATTATATAACTTAACATTTAAATTTCTTATTATGGAGATACCACAGCGGAATAACCCCTATCATGTTATCATTCCTTTTCATGTTTAGATAATTAATTGTCGCATAATATTTATATTATTTTCAAAAAAAAAAAAAAAGTAATTTAATTAGCATTAAAGGTGAAGTTGTCATTAACGAATTTTTATCACTAAAGCATATACCTGTTCTTCTCCCATGAATGGCAGCAAGCACGGGCGACTTGTTCTTGGACTTCTCTTGATCTCTATTACTAATCCCCAATGGATTTTCCATTATAACTCTAACAAGCTCAACAAATCCTGCCTCAGCAGCCAAATATAAAACTGACTTTCCTTCCTCATTTACACAGTACACCATGTCTCTATTTCTGTCAATCAAAATCCAAGCAACTCTTTCATGGCGAAATCTCAATGCCTCGTGCAAAGCAGTGTTACCCTCTTCATTTTTCTCACTCAAAACAGCTTTTATATCTTTCTCATTAATCCCATTAACGAGAAGGTTAACCAGCAAAGAATCCCCAATTCTTGCTGCTATGTGAAGAGCAGTGTCACCTCTGTAATTTTTCTCTGGAATAAAGAAAGGCAAATCCTTGCAAATAAGATTGACAATTTCATGGTGTTTATAGGTAGTTGCTATGTGAAGGGCACTGTTCTTTTGAGGGCTTATTTGGATACAAGAAGAAGGTAAATCAAATTGTCTCTCTGCTGGTCCTTTTTCTATAGCTTGAACAAATTCAAGAATGTTGCCCCCTGTTACTGCTCTGTATAAATCAGGATCCATGAAATTTGCATTTCCATGATCAATTTCCCCCCAATTTTCCTCCTCAAAATTGGGATTTCTATGATCTTTTGAAATTAAGACTGTACTAAATTTATGTTCTGTCTTTTTTGATCTCTCTGTCATTTCTTGTTTCTTTCTCATGAGCAGCTTCTTTCTTCTTTTTTGACTTCTCATCATCTGTTCCTCCATAATTTTATTGTTTGAGAACAGATTTCTCTAAAAGTGTTCGTCTACGCGTTTTTTTTTTTTTTTTTTTTTTTGGGTTTATTAGGTTTCGAATGGATTCAAACTCGCAACCTTTTCCATTTCATATATATTGGTCTCAGTGAGAAGTGTGTCATATATATAGTAGCAATACTACATAGCCATGACATGCAAATTAATGTATAATTCTCAATCAAAATTGACTAATTAAGTGATTAAGTGACACTTTTGGTCATTTTTTATTCTAATAATCTTTGTATTTGGTGACTGAAAGTCGATTATAACAAGAAAGAAAGCATATTTGTCAAAGTAAAAAAGGAATCTTTGTTAGTATACGCGTTATATTGGATAAACAAATTGCCAAAAACACTTGGAATGGTAAGAACAATTTATATGTGTAGACTAAATAAAGACTCTTCTTTGCCCCTTAATCCACTTAAAAGTTCTTGGAAAACCCATGATAATGACTGATTTCCAATTTTACCAACCACCATTAATCAGAGATTAGACCATGGACTTCATTCATCATTAAAAGAAAAGGAATAGGAATGACAGCGTTTGTAATTAAAAAATAATTTTAAGTTAATTTTCATTCGTTATAAAAAGGTAATAATATATAAATATTATTTTGAATAAAAAGATATATAAATGTATAATTATTGTATATTTTATATAAATAATAATAATTATTATTATTGTAATAGATTTTTAAGCCAGTATTTTCGTCAATATTTTTACTTTTATATACTAATATAAAAATTTAAATTATCAATCATAATACATTCAATAAAAGAAAAAAAAGAATTATGGGAGAATATAATGAAAATAATTATATTATAATGTATTAAAAGTATTATACTATCTTACTTATTTTTTATTTTTTTATATTGTTATTTTTTTTCTTTATTTAATTTGTTCAAATAAGATTATTATATAAAAAAATAAAAAAATCTTAAACTTTCATATTAAATACCCTATTAATTACCTAATATCTATTTTTAATTATATTTTAAATACTTAAATTTATATAAAAATTTTAAAAAATTATAAAAAAAAAAGATAAATCAAATGGCGAGTATAAAGAAAGTTTCAAAACTTTCTCTATACTCCAACTTTAATATATATATATATATATATATATATATATATATATATATATATATATATATATATATATAATGTCTCGGCTTCTAGATAGCGGTTAATTGTCGTTGCATTAAAGGATAATGAAATGAATTAAGTAGGTTTTATTTCAAGATTGAAATGTTGTTCAAAAATCTCTAAATGCAAATCATCAATGTCACCAGATCAAAGAGATAGAATTATTATTTTACATCAATATAATTATGGTTAATTAGACAAATTAAATTATCTTATATCATGTCAATCAAGTATAATTTGATTGGTTTTCTCATTATTTTAAATGTGTGAAAAGTATGATATCTTATATTCGAGTTTTCTAATTTACAAAAAGTTATTATCAATTTTGTGAGAAATGTTAAAGGGAATGATTACTCCTGTTGTGTAACCTACAATATTATTTTAGTTCATTTGACCTTTCTAATATTAAAAAATATATATATATATATATATATTCTTTTAAAGATACAGAAAAAAAAGTCTCATATTTGAAATTTTTTCTTTAAACCAAACTAATATAGGCCAATTTAATAAGAGTATAACAAAAAAATCAAAGAAGAGAAAGAACTACTTTCATTGTATAGCTCAATATCTAATAATTCTATTGGGCCTTCTAATAAACCAAAATAGTGATACAATGATATGATATATTTTAGGTTTAATTAAAAAAAAAAAAACAATACTCAAATGTTTTTAAAAATTACAATTATACGCAAATATTTTAAAATAGATTATTTTATTTTAATTTTGAAATTATACTCATTATTTTTTGCAATTAAGAATAAACTAATTAGTTATAATAGAATTGAGTTTAATAAAGAGTGGCTACCTACAAAAAAAAAAAATAATATATATATATATAAAAGGGTAATTTTAATTTAATTTTGATCATATTGATATAATTGCAAATGAAATCTAAAAATTAGGATAAAATAAAATATTTAGTACAATTATATAACTATTAAAAAAAATTAAAATTTTTGCTGTGATTAAGCCAAATAAAAATAGATAAATATACAAGCCACATAAATGGAAACTAAATTTGAACGAGATGTATGGCATATTTATTCAATTAAAAGGAATTGGAAAAAGGATTATTAAATGGGGAATTAGTTCACTAATTAATTTATTTATCTTTTGGTCTTATTTAATAAATTAATTAATCACTGAACTGCTTCGTAATAAATTGTGTCAGGAATGACGTATTTACATATTTTCCATTCAACACGGTATAACAAGAAAGGAAAAAATGGGTTACTATTCGTACAACATATTCTAGATAAACCCTTCCCTGGATTTTCCTAAGCACTAAAAGCATATAATAAAACAAAATTAAAGTTCACTACTTGCCTAAAACAGTGATTGAATGAGAAAGAATAACGCGCATTTGATCATTTATATTACTATCCATAATTAATATATAGTAGATAAAAATGTCATTAATTATTATTATTATTATTATTAATTTTTAAGTTATCCCAATTATATATTATTATTATTATTATTATTATTATTATTATTATTTATTATTGTATAAGAAAATTTTATTATAATGGAATAAATTTTTATTAAAATAAAATTTATATTTTTTATAATTTTTTATGATATTGGGAATGATGCATATATCTAATGAAGTTAGTTTTAGATGTTAAAATTAGTTAATGTTGTTGGAATTATTAATTTGTTTTATGATTATATTTTTTTGTCATTCAAGATTGTTAATTTTTTTTTTTATATAATTATTTTCTATCAATATTATTCTTGGAGTTTCTCTACAATTCTAATTAAGTATATGTCAAAAAAAAAAAAAAAAAAAAAGTTATAACTTTTATTTTGATATTTTTTCTTAAACTTTTAAAATAGAAATCTCATCATATAGTTGTTAAATGTTCTTTGTTTCTCCAAGAATACCCCCAACAGATGAGATGGCCATTCAGTAATTTGAGAGCAATGATAAGTTTTTTTTTTTTTTTTTTTCAAAATCAATATTACATGTACTATTTAATTTTCTTTTCACATTCATAATATTATATATATATATATTTTTACATTTATTAAAATTAAATACTGAAAATTTTAATTTTAAGAATTGAACGGCATTATCAAACACCACCTTAGATTTACTATTTTAGCTCAGTTTGAAATTTTAAATTTTATAAGAATTTAATTTAATTTAATTCAATTTAATTTTATTAATTCTTATGTTTAAAAAAAGCATAACTAATATAATTCATTTTTCTTGAGTAAAAAAAAAATTATTTTGAAAGAAATGATAGCATGTCAAAAGGAAAGAATTTTGTAAGAATTTAATTTATTTAATAAAATATAATAGTAAAAGTTTAAGATATTCTCATTTAAATTAAATATGATTTTTTTATATATAATATTAAAATGAGAAAATAATTATTTTTTTTTATACTTTTCAATTATTTGAAATAATAAAATTTAAATGAATTTTTTCACTTTAAAATTTATTTCAAATACATAAATTCTATTATTAATTAATTTGAATTATATTAATAGAATTTTATTAAATTTTTATACATAATTTATTTCAAACAGTTCCTTTCAATTTTATATTAGAATGATTCTTAAAATGTCATATTTTCCATATATATATATATATATATGAAATCTTAATTTATTTTTTTTTATATATTTGCATATATAATTAAAATATATAAAAAAAAATTAAGATTTCATATATATATATATAAACAACAAAATATTAATAAACCACAAATATAGTATTCACTATACAGACAAATCCTTGCCAAAACAAACGACAAGTTAGACACTTAGACTTTCGCGTGAAATGACTGTTTTCAAAAATAAGAACGTTTTTTTCTAGACAATTTCCATTTATTTTAACTGATAAGTCGTTTCGTTCCACAAGAGCCACAACTTGATTGGGTTGACAATTTGTATCCTACGGGTATTCACTTAAATCCTACTAGTTTAATTGGGTAATATTTGAATTGACTGAATAATGAGTATAGATAAATTCATACTTGAAAAAATAACTTTGAGTTTGAATAGGATAGTGATAATGTAATACTCTACCCGAACTCTATCCGAACTATCGAATTTTATTCATATCTGAATCCATCCATACTCATACTTTATATATATATATACAAGATAAATATACAAGTCAATATAAATAATATTTGAGCTAGAATTGACTAGTTAAATTTATGATATTATAATATATAACTCATTAGAATTTTTAAAATAAATATAAACATATAAATAAATAAGGACTACAAGAATAAGAAAAACAACAACGCTTTTTTGTGTGTGTCTAATTTTGAATGTTTTCATTTAATTTTCAAATAAATAGTTCAACATCATTAATTACGGATAATTATGCTACTATTTATGATGATAATGACAATGAAAGTGTTGAATGCTCATGTATAAATAAATAAGAACTATAAGAATAAGAAAAACAACAAAGCTTTTTTATACCTGTCTAATTTTGAATGTTTTCATCTAATTTTCAAATAGATAATTCAATATCATTAGTTACGCATGGTTATGCTACTATTGATGATGATAATGATGATGAAGATGTTAAATATTCATGTATAAAAATTTTCTTATTTAGTTTTTTTTATCTATAATATAAATTTTTATTCAATTACTAATGAAATATTGTCATTTTTTTTTTTACATATTCCACTGTATGCCTTCAATAACTTGTGATGTGTTGTGTTTCAGGTTTTACTATTTTCAATATTTTTCCTTTTAAGTTAAATGTACAATATTAGGAGTTATGTAATTAAACTTATTAATTATGATGTATATAATATGTTGCATTTTGAGAAAAATTGGACAACTTTTAAATTATTTAACTTTTTTTAGTATTTTTTATTTTTATTTTTTAATATATAATCTTTTTGAATATAATATGTATTGATTTTTAGTAATTATATACTTATATTTAAATTTACACAGATATTTAAAAATAATTTGATAATTATTTGAATAACGAGTTACTTAAAAATTATCCGAAACCCTATGACTACGGGGACGTATTTAAAATTTATTATTCAAATAAGTACGGATATCGGTATGAATGGGTGACCCATACTCATACCCAACCATTGCCATATATACTAAACGACCGTAATTTGACAATTTGGGCTTTAGAATAAAACGATCAATTCAGAAACGTGCGGTCGTTTCTATGTGGAAACGACCACCGTTTCATATTTCAAAAGTAAACCAACAGTCTTTCATTCGTTATCTTCTTCTTCTTCTCCTTGATAACAATAATAAACTGAAAAAAGAGGGCAGCGGAAGATGTTACTGACGCTCGGGCCACCGGTGGCTGCTCTATCGGTCAAATTTCACGGCGCTTTCAACAAATCAAAGCTTCTTCATTGCTTCTCCATATCTAATTCCAATCTTAGCTTCAAATTTTCTCTTTCTTGTTATTGCATAAAAAACGAGACTGCTGATAAACTCACTGAGGTGCATTTGATTTTCTTCTTGTATCATACGGGGTTTGTTTTTGTCTTAGAAAGCTGACCCATTTTAAAACTTTTGATATTTAGGAGGTATGGTATATTTGAAACTTTTTTTGTGAGTGGCTTAATGGGTTTAGTTTGTTTCCCATTGTTCTTTATATTTTTTCAGTTAATTTATGGAAATGAGGCTACTTTTTCCTTGGTTATTATTGATTTTGGGGTAAAATGTAAATAGGAATTTTCAGTGCTTTCATCAGATATTCCATGGGAAAGAGGAAGTATATGGAGTATTGTGGCTATGTATATGTTCAATTTGCACATTCCTTTGGGTATTGGAGGCTTGTCTATTGTTGCTTATCTATTGCACCAACCTGTGCTTGATCCACAAACTGAGGTGAGTGTGTTATTTGGTTGCTGATATTAAATCAGTGTAAAAAAGGAATTAGGGGTCTTATAAATCTAACCATCACTTACTAATGCTGGGTGTGGCCTCCTTTCATAATTGGTGCAGCATTGTATTTTTGGTCTTGGATGATGACATATTTGAAGATAAAACTAATAACCTGCTGCTTATTTAAATGCCAAATACATTCTTAGAACTAGAATTCATGTCACTAATAGATATTGTTTCATAATAGCCTTGTGATATGGATAACAACTGCATTCATCAAAGTCTATGCTCTCCTCTTGTTACTACAGTACATATGATTCACCCCCTTTCTTTTAATCTCAAAACTGAATTTATAAAAAAAATTTATTTTTTGTATTTAATTGAACCACCGGTTATAAGATGTCTGCCATCTGCATTTAGAGAGAAAAGAAAAAGGTTCGAGGGATTTTCTTGTAAGGAGTTATGGATTGTGTCATCCATACCGAGGATGTGCATATATTTTAATGGTCCCAAGATTCAAAATAAATTTTTTCACTTAAGGGAGCTTAACTGGATATAACTTGCTTTATATTCATTGGAGTGCTGCAGGTGGACTTGCCCATATCCATGAAGTCACAAGATGATGTTTATTTTTCTTTAGTGCAGGTATTATCACTGCTTGTTCTCCAAATTTTAGAACTGACCGGGGCTCTTCTTCTACTTAAGACCACTGCCAAGCCAGAACATAGGTTAATGAACTTTTTCAAATTTAATAAGTTACCAAAGGAGAGGAACTGGCTATTAACTTCAGCACTAGGTTTTGGGTCTTTAATTTTATTGGTGTTCCTTACATCACTACTTGCTGATATATTAGTTGGTGCCAAGGTTAGTTTGTCTTTCAATTATCTGTTTATTTAAAATGCTTTCAAGGTTCATTTACATACTCAACAATGTGCTTTGAGAAATACTGGATGAGGCTTTGTTCAGATTTTATTATGCTGAGTTGGGTGTTGTGATTGTATAATATACACTTTCATTATTGTTTTCTAATACTCTTTTCCATTCCCTTATGATAATTGCATGAAATTTCTGAAATTGTATGCCACTCCTCCTAATTACATGTCATTTATGATCTCATGGAAAAGGTTCATTTATTATTAGATCCTATTCATGGTTAATATCCAATATACTCTATTTCTGCCTTGTACTCAAATGATGTTGGTAAAAAATTTATGGGGTGTAGAGGTCATATCTCAAACCGTATTGCAATTTTTATTCTTTTTTCCTTAAGTATAGAAATTCATGAAATAGGTGATGGAAAATTGGTTGTCATAAGCAGAGAATTTTATTTTATTTTTATTTATTATTTTTTTTTAATGATGATGCATGAGCAGAGAGACTTGTAAATAATGAAAGAGTATTGATTAAGTATAAAAGGATGGAAAGGAAAGACTAATGTAAGAATTCACTTGTATGCATCAAAACTGTTTGCATTGTGTATCTAAAGGAATAAATTGTTTACTTGTGTTTTGATGGCATTTGAATTGTTTATAACTGCACTTTCATAATGTTTGGATCAAATCTAGTTTCTGAATGCATAAAGCATTTTCTAACGGTGCTTTGCAAGATTGCACAGTTTAATTGCATGTGTTATTGTGTTTATCCTGTGGTATGGGTTTGTTTGATTTTAGAAAGCAAAAATCCACAGTGCTATATGCATAGGATGCCCAAATATACCATCATCACGCAAGAGAAAAGCATGGATTGAATTTCCGGCAGTTTGAGTCTCAATCAATTTATTGAATTGAAAAAAGTAAACAATTTACTTGAAATGCACTCAGAAAATCATGTTCTATCTTTTCACTTCAATGATGAGCATCGAATCATTACTTTAAGTAACATCATATCACATATTTGTTCTGTAACCAATGCATGCTTTCCATAAATGTTTAATTTAAACTCATTGCTACATGTGTCCTTGTCCTGAGATATGTTGATTAAAGGAATAATAGTTTTAAACATCATATCACATATTTGTTCTGTAACCAATGCATGCTTTCCATAAATGTTTAATTCAAACTCATTGCAACATGTGTCCTTGTCCTGAGATATGTTGATTAAAGGAATAATAGTTTTAGCCAGCTTGGGTTCTAAAGGTGTACACATCTTAATGTTTCTTATCTAAATGTTCTTAGGCTGTGAACAATCCAATTTTGAAGGAGATTCTTCTGAGCAACAACATATCAAAAACCGTCTGCCTTCTTGTTTACTGTCTTGTTACTCCTCTACTAGAAGAAATTGTTTACAGAGGATTTCTGTTGAGATCTCTTGCCTCCTCAATGAACTGGCAGAAAGCAGTTTTTATTAGTTCAGCTGTTTTTAGCGCAGCTCACTTTTCTGGTGAGAATTTTTTACAATTGTTTATAATTGGATATGTCCTTGGATGCTGTTACTGTTGGACTGGAAACTTGAGTTCTTCTATAGCAATACATTCCTTGTATAATGCTGTGACACTGATTATTACTTTTGTATCTTAAATATGAAGTTGAAACCATTTCATTATCTTTCTTTGCTTAGAGTTGTTTCATAGTATCTTTCTATCTAGCCCTCAAAGAAAGTATCTGCAATAATGGCAGAACAGTTCCTCACCAGCCCTGTCCCCCACTCTCCATCTCCCTCCCCGAAGGCCCCAACCTGCCCCTTCCAATAATTATCTTCCAAGGACCATCATTCCCTTTTGTTTTTTCTACATATTATACATTAAAAGATCAACTATTGAACCAATAATTATATATATTGAACCTTAATTTTTTTTTTTATTTTTTTGTGCTCAATTTGATTCTGATAAAACTAATATTTACTTCATAATCACCAACTACCTTGCAATGAAGGATTTCTAAAGCAAGGTGAAATATATTAGATCAAGCTCTCTACCCAGTATAGTATCATAATTCAAAGTGAAATTCTTAGATACATTGAATCTACCTAAGATTTTTTAGAGTTTATAAATTCTCCATTTTCTATCTTTATAGATGAAAAACACATTAATAAAAAACTTTTGACTCATGTACAAGGTTCCCCATGATTTAGATATGGTGATATCATGGATCCATGGTGATTTTAAGGAGACAAAATAATTTTTGGGAGACAAATTTAGCTTCATATAATAATTTATCTTTTGAGGAATTGATTTTCTTTAGCTTTTTGTCAGCCTTCATGGCCTATAGTCATCAAGTCTTTTTCTTTGTGATACCTTAGGATATATATGATAATGCTTCCAAATTCACCAGTAAGGTCTAATTGGTCCATCCCTTGAATTGAATGTTCCAAATAAATTATGGTCCTAATATCTTAAAATATAATTCATAGGTTTATAAATATATCTTTATATTTTTTTATATTTACACGTTTTTTCCACGTTTCGTTTTCTATATTTTTTGAAAATATCATTTTCGCGTATCCGTTTCTCGTTTCCCCGTTTTCGTTTCTGTGTAACATAGAGTTATAGAGCTGCCATCTTATTACTATCAATATTTTAAAACACTTATTAAAGTTTTCAATAATTTATTCTAATCTTTATTATTATTACTAAAGTTGACTATAAACTATTTTAGTCTCACAATTAACCTTTTTTATTCTTCCAGCTGTTGAGTATTTTTTTTTTTTTTAATAATCTTTTTTCCCCATAACATTTTGAAACACTACAAATGAGCTGTTAAATTTTAAATTTTAAGATTTAAACCACTTAACCGCTATTTCTTTTTTACATTATAAAATAAATATTAAATTATTAAAATTAAATTTCCTTTTTGAAAGTTTAAAAGATTTAAAATTTAATCAATAAAATAAATAGCAAATTCATGCACCAAATAAACCATTTTGTAAATTTTGTTGAAGAAATTGGTTTTCATAGCATTCATATTATTAATTACTAATATCAAAGATTCAAAGAAAAATATATATTTCAATATTAACTTAATTACATTAATTAGATAATTGATATTTTTTCCTCCTTATCACTCTGCCTGGAGCCAACAAATGGGCATTAAAAAAACACAAAAAGTGGGCCCAAAGGCATAAAATATAGTGGTCCATAAGCAGAGGCGGCTCGTTATTTTGAGATCTTAGATAAAATTATAAAATGAGACTTCAAAATAAAAAAAAAAATACACTATAAATGAATAAATTCAAATTAAATTTATTTTTTTTATAAATAATTTTTAATTTTATTAACGATAAAGTGAAAGTCAAATCATAAATAAAAATTTTACGTTTTTAGACCATAAAAACACAAAATAAAATAAAAATAGTAAAATAGTATAGTACAAATTAAGTAACAATTTTGAATAGAACTAAAAACTAAAAATATAATAGTAAAAATGTAGTTAATTATAAAAAGCCAATAAAATTAATTAGAATGTAGTTATCCTTAATACTAGTTTATAGGTTACTATTATTTTTTATTTTAAAATTTAATTTTATAAACTAATTATTATAATTATTATTATTATTATATAATATTAAAGTATTAGATAATTGTTTTAATCGTCATAGAGCATGTTCAACAATACTGCTTATTTTGCTTCCTATTATATTATAAACAATTAACTCTTTATTTTAACTTATTTTGAAAAATATGCATACTCCAACAAAACTCTCTATTTCACTCCTTATTTCATTATTTTATTAATAAATATATAATTTCATTTCTTTATACATAAATTTATAATATCATTTTCTTTACTCTACATAAAATTTTAATAGTTAAAAAATATAATTTTTTAAAAATATTGTAACAAATTATTATTATTATTTCTTCTACTCTATATAAATTTTTTACAACTAAACAAAATATAATTTGATAAAAATATTATAACAAACTATTATTATTATTATACTATAATTTTATTTCTTTTACTTTACATAAAATTTTTATTACTAAAAAAGAATAATTTGATTTAAAATATTATAAAATAATATTTTAATAATAATATAGTAATTTAATAATAATAAATTTTTTATTAATAATAACAATAATAATAATAATTTAAAAA
>CATKHJ010007647.1:0-40251 GCA_949750685.1 Vernicia montana | reverse complement strand
TATACACCTACGTATTAATTTTTATTTTTGTATAAATATTTTTTAAACTATTTGGAGAAAATTTAATATTTGTGAAATTTAAAGTTAATAAAATTAATTAATTAATTAAAATATTACAAATTTAATTTAATATAAAATGACTTCTTAGTTCTTATACATTAAAGTATAATTCATAAAAATATATATTTTTTATATTTTAATAAAGATAAAATATATTTTATCTTTATTTTTTTAAAAAAAATATCCAAAACAGAAGAGAGATAAAAAAAAATATTTTATCTTTATTAAAATATAAAATATAATTTTTTTTATAAATTATATTTTAATGTATAAGAACTAATGAGTTATTTTATATTAAATTAAATTTGTAATATTTTAATTAATTAATTAATTTTATTAACTTTAAATTTCACAAATATTAAATTTTCTCCAAATAGTTTAAAAAATATTTATACAAAAATAAAAATTAATACGGAGGTGCATAAATATTAATTTTTTATTTTTAACATCACTTGACAAAAATCCTTAATTATGGACAGAAGGTTTTATATGTACCATTTTAAAAAGACTAAGAGTCTAATGGGATAAAAAAAAAATATTAAGAGCTCACTTGAGCATCAGTCCAAAAAAGAGGGTTTTATATATACCATGTTGAAAAGATTAAGGGTCTAATGAAATAAAAAAAAAATATTGAAGGCTTACTTGAGTATCAGCCAAAAGGAAAGGGTCCTATTTATACATTTGGCCTTGTACAAATTAAGGCCGTAAATATATAGTTGGTTAGTGGATCATCTAGATTGTGTTAATTAATTTCCTCATAAAACAACAAAATGTAGGTAAGCTAATCAATAGTCAATTTTTTTCATTTTTAATTTTCCCCCAATGTTTTAGACTTTTTGGTGATTGTATATCGAGGGATTTTAGAAGTAAGACATACACAATATACAATTTATAAATAATATTTTTAGAGTTAAAAAAAAAAATGTATCTATATATATATATATATATATATATATATATATATATATATATATATATATATATAATAAATCAATATACTGTAAATTTAGAGATGCATGTTGATAAAATTTAACATTATATTAGATGAAATTTGAAAAATACTGTAAATATTTGAATTTTATATTTATGTCTAAATTTAGAGATGCATTAATAATTAGATTAATGCTTTTGAATTATTAGCCAGACATTACCATATCATTAATTGGGAGGCACCTAACAATTTTCAGCAATGTCACTGTTAGTATTAATACATATATAAACATATATATTATTATAAATTGTTGAAATAAAAAATGCTAGTTGTTAAACATTTTGAAAAAATAATTTTCTTTTTAGTTATTTTGGTAGTTATTTATTAAATATTGTATCTTTATCAAAAGTTATATCTTTTTTAAAGGTTATGTCTTTTAAAAAAATTATATCTTTTTTAAAAAGTTGTGTCTCTTTTGAAAATACCTATAAATAGGTATTCATATTTTTTTTATTTTTTTTCTTATCATTAAAAATAACTCCCCAAGTGATTGAATTAAACATTCTCTAATTTCTATTTGAAAATTCTTTATTGTTTGCTCAATATATATTTTCTAAAGACTTGCCATATCCACTAAAATTATTTGCATTAAACTCATAGCAATCTTGTTGAGAAAATAGTGCAAATATCGTTTTTAAGAAAGCGAATTTATGCATTTAAAGCCTAAATAAATTTTCTATGTTCTTGATCTTGTGTTTATTATTTATAGTTGGTTTCCATATTGTAATTCATCCTCTTCATTGTTATATTTTTTCTAACAATCTAAAAATGATATTTGTAGGTTTGTACAATTTTACTATGGAAGCCATAAATACTATCAAGTTGTTGAATCAAGATTTTATTCGTTTGGATCGTTTTGATAGGACGAATTTCATTTGTTAGCAAAACAGTATGAAATTCATGTTGACTGCTTTGAAGATTTTATATTAGAATTGTTTTTGCTTTGGCATCAATTTTTGACTTTTATGTTCATCAAATGAATGTCAAAACGACATTTTTATATGGAGATCTCAATGAAGAGGTGTATATGAAACAACCAAAGAGTTTATTTTACTGAGAAATGAATATAAAATGTGTAAGCTTGTTAAATCATTGTATAGTTTAAAACAGGCTCCAAAACAGTGACATGAGAAATTTGATGCAACAATTCTTTCTAATGGATTTGTTCACAATGTTGTGGATAAATGTTTTTATCTCAAAACTTGTGATAACTATATGGTAACAGTTTGTCTTTTTGTTGATAATATGCTAATATTGAGCAACAACATGAAAGATATTGTAGAAACAATGATGTTTCTATCTTCAACATTTAAGATGAAAGATCTTGGGCAAGTTGATACCATACTAGGTATTAAGGTAAAAAGAAATAGTGGGGGACATGTTTTGAGTCAATCTCATTGCATGGAAAAAATACTGAAGAAATTCAATCACTTAAAAATTAAAGTGGGTATAAATCTTAGACATGATTACATAAGGAAATTAATCAATAGTGGGATTATTTCACTTACATTTGTAAAAACAAGTGAGAATTTAGTTATTCTGTTCACCAAACCTCTTACAAGAGAAGTTGTAAGATCAACATCAAGATGGATGGAGCTGAAACTCCTTGAATAAAGATCCACTAATGACAACAACCCTACTTATAACATTATGAAATGGGTAATGAAAAGTTCGAAGGGTAAGAAAAAGTCATTGACATGTGGAGTGGTTCAGCACTTTGAAATATTTTACTAGTCTCATCTAAAAGATGTTAAGGTGTTGGTTGTCACTGAATGAAGGTTGAGTTATTTATACTTTTAATGAAATTCAGTCAAGTTATGACAAGTATTTCAAAGAGTGACAAAGATACTGAAAGAACTTCACCTATATGAACTTAAAAGTGATGCCGCTTCGATTAGGAGTTAGAGTTTCTCTCATAAAAATTCATGAATGTTGGATTAGCTCATAGCCTTATGAGAACTGAGCGCGTGATTGTATGAAATATGAGAATTCTTTATATTTATGTGTGTGGAGTCACCGGTGTTGTCATTAAGAATAACAAATTCAAAGTTTTTATGCTATTTGAGATTTCGACTTCACTTTGTAATGTCTACACTAAGATAATATTCAAATAGAAAAATATATTACTTTATTCATAAATACTATTTAATCACTTGGAGAAATTTGTTTTTATTTGAACAAGTGGGAGATTGTTATAAATTGTTCAAATAAAAAATGGTAGTTATTAAACATTTTGAAAAAGTAGTTTTCTTTTTAGTTATTTTGGTAGTTATTTATTAAAGATTGTGTCTTTATCAAAAGTTATGAATATTTTAAAAGTTATGTCTTTTCAAAAAGTTGTATCTTTTCTAAAAAGTTGTGTCTATTGTGAAAATACCTATAAATAGGTATTCATATATATATATATATATATTTTTTATCATTAAAAAAAACTCTCAAGTGATTGGATTAAACATTTTCTAATTCATATTTGAAAATTTTTTATCATTTGCTCAATATAGATTTTTTAAAGGCTTGTCATATTCACTAAAACTATTTGCATTAAACCCATAATAATCTTGTTGAGAAGATGGTGCAAATATATATATACATATTATTACATAAATAATTATTATTGCATGCTGATAAGATAGGGAAAAGAAAGGAGATTTTTTGCACTAATAATAATTAATAGATATAATTGGATATATATTTGATTAAAGCTGGATGCCATTGAAACTTTGAAAGTGAAAGAATTTTTCAGATCATCTATCTAGCAATTAAATATTTCTATCTACCAAGCACATGCAATGATTCAAGAAGAATACCTACTTGCACAGAGTTTTGTCAACCTACAAATCTTCTTTTTCTTTTGTTGAGTATGAGAAATTTGACCCAATTAATTAATTAATTAATGCAATGCATATTTATTTATTATAAAATAATCTATATGATAGAATTGGGGATGGATTTTCTGATCAATTCTGTTATGTATACGTACCCATAAAGAACATAATATATTAATTTTCTTTTATAAGAATTTCCTCCCATGCACACTTTGGTGTTGATTTGCAGTCTGCTGATTTTTTTGCAATGAAGTACGTATGGTTTTATATATATGTCGGTTATAAAATTTAAAAAAAAGCCATTATGAATCACGTATAGTTTTTTTGTTTTTTTTTAAATTAAATAAGATTAAAACATAGAATTTTCTCTTGAAAATTTCATATATTTTAATTTTATTAGTAACATATATGATCTCTTTAAAGAGAATAGCAAAAGTTGTCAGATTCAATTTTTCACCAGATGGGTTATATATATATTATCATCCATGCATGCTACATTTATTTTGTGACTAATTAATTTTCCAGGCAAGAAATAAAAAAAGAAAATTGTCATTTGGGGCTATTGATATCGTAATTAGGCTACGCAATGGTAATATAACCAGTAATTATAAATAACAGTTGTACATCCACAAATTGGATAAATCTGTCTTTTTATCTTTGATAATAGTTAAATTTTTAACGTATTACTTAGATTGTTTAGATTTCTTTTATTGGTGTGAGTCTCATTTCAACTTGTTACTTATTTTATTTTGAAAATTTTTTACCTACACCGAATATATACAACAATTTAATGAAATAAGAACACATGAAATAAAAAAAAATATCGGTGATTTTTTACTAGGTAAAAAAAAAAATAAAAAAATTATATTTATTAAAATATCTCATCATTAATTGGTTTCGTATATGAAATAAGTTTATACACTTAGTATAAGTAAGAATTTTCATTTTATTTTAGGCTTATTTAGTTGGTGTCAGTTCCACATAATCTAATATTTGACTATTTATTAATTGGAAAAAATCTCAAAATAATTATGTTAAGTTTAAAAGTAAAATGTTTTATATGTTAAAGGTTAACCTATTTAGATTAGATTACCAATTTAATAGATTATCAGTTATCTAATTTAACGATTAAGATTAAAAATAAGCGATCTGACGGTTATAAATTCAAATTTATCTATAAATAAGGTATAGTATCTAAATATTCAAATTGATTTTAATTTTAAGAAAAAAAATTTATTTATATTGGGTATGTATGTTCATCTAATTAATAGTCAAGTGTAATTGAAAAAAAAATTGTCTATTTTTTTTGAAATAAAAAAAAATTGATATTAAAATTACATTTGTATTTTATTTTTTCTCAATGAAAAAACAGAACTCGTACCTTATTTTCTCCATGTGTTTACACTAGCTGAATGTATACGAATAATTGATATGAAAAAATATTTTCCATGAGCTCGATCCGGTTAATTAGTTTCTATTTAAAAAAAAAAAAAAAAAAAAAAAAAAAAAAAACAATGCAACATGCGGTATTGTGATCGATAATTAGTAAGCCGACACATGCAAACACATACAAAAATCATCAGATATGCATTAAGGGTATGTGATATAGGTGTTATTGAGGGTCCTCTTTTCGTGAAAAAGAATAGTAGGCAACTAGGCGTATCTCAGTTACACCAAACGCGTGGTGATAAATTTATGTATTAAATGAAGAGTACAGTTAGGAGTTGAAATGATTATTTAATGCAAATTCAAAGAGGGCTATAAAGACCCTTTTAGTGATCAAGTTCTGATCAGAGAACTCACTTTCTCCTTAAAATTAGTACTTAACAAAATGGTACGTGGCATTGGGAGATCAGTTGTTTTATTATCTTTGCTTTGTCTTCGTGTTTTTGTAGCGAGTGTGTTTGCTAAAGATGTGGTGACTGTAAATAAATATATTGATGATGATGAGAAGACCTTCTTAGGCATTGGAAAGGGTGGTGGACTTGGTGGCGGAGGAGGCACTGGTTTTGGAGGTGGAGCTGGTGGTGGTGTTGGCGGAGGAGCTGGTGGAGGTGGAGGTGGAGGCATTGGCGGTGGTATAGGCAAAGGTGGTGGCATTGGCGGTGGTATAGGCAAAGGTGGTGGCCTTGGCGGTGGTATAGGCAAAGGTGGTGGCCTTGGTGGTGGAATTGGAAAAGGTGGTGGCATTGGCGGTGGGATAGGAAAAGGTGGTGGCATTGGCAAGGGTGGTGGTCTTGGAGGAGGAATAGGCAAAGGTGGGGGTGGTGGAGTTGGTGGGGGTGCCGGTGGAGGTTTTGGCAAAGGTGGCGGTGTTGGAGGAGGGATTGGGAAAGGTGGTGGATTAGGTGGTGGTTCTGGAGGAGGAATTGGTGGTGGATCTGGAGGTGGTGTTGGTGGAGGAATAGGCAAAGGTGGTGGTGGTGGTGGTGGAGTTGGTGGGGGTGCCGGTGGAGGTTTTGGCAAAGGTGGTGGATTAGGAGGTGGTTCTGGAGGAGGAATTGGTGGTGGATCTGGAGGTGGTGTTGGAGGAGGAATTGGTGGTGGTGCTGGCGGAGGAGTTGGTGGAGGCATTGGAAAAGGTGGTGGCATTGGTGGAGGTGGTGGTTTTGGAAAAGGTGGTGGGTTTGGGGGTGGTTCTGGTGGCGGATTTGGCAAAGGTGGAGGAATAGGAGGTGGATTTGGTGGTGGTGGTGGTGGTGGTGGTGGAGGAGGAGGAGGAGGTGGAGGTGGGCACTAGCTTGCATGCATGCAATAACATATAATAATAGAATATTTACTTATGAGACGTCGATAGTCGTACGTATTAATATTTTTGTACCTTTTACAAAAATTATTTACTCAAAAGTGATAATCTCTAGCTACTCTAAGTCTCCTTAATTACGTTTTTCATTTATGGGCAATAATGTAATTTTTTTCTGTTTGAGGAATTGAAGTACTACTCATAAATGATAAGATAGTACGTAGTAACATTTATTTAAAAGTAAGAATAAGTAAATATGCACTATGTTTTATCTCATTTTGCAATAATTTAATTTACCATGCTTTTAGGTTAAAAGCAGTCTAGTCATCAACCCCTCCATGTCAAAAACTGCAATATTTATTTTTTATACAATTTACAGTAAATTGGAAGTATATATACATAATCTTTATACATTATATTAAATTTATTTTTTAATTTATTAAAAAATATACCTATTATTTCATATGAAATTAAAAGAACTTGAATATATTTCGTAAATAAATAAAATAATTGACTTATTTGCATAAATTATATATATATATATATATGTTGGAGAACAAGAACTTGAATATGAATTTATTATTCAGCCGAGAAATATATTGCACTAAATTACATTTGTGAATAATTTTTTTTTTTTAATTTGAGAATATATATGTATTGCTAAATTATGATTGAATGTGTTTTACAGTGTCATAATTTATGAAAGAGAGATAAACATACAGAACAAATGAACTATTAAAATAAATTTAAGTGGCTACAAATGCACTTATTACTTTAAACCCAAAACTGAGGAATTTGAGTCATCACAGGCCTTGTCTATCCATATCCATATCAATGACTCGCAATCTTTTTTTTGTTTCTCTTTAGTGTGAACAGTGCACTTATTATATAGTTATGGATTTGGGTCTGTGCTCTTTCCGAATTATGAAGGGAAGTAATTATTAGATGGGACATCTCTCAGCTACTCCTATTCTCTCAAATTGATTGCTATATATATACACTATTAGCAACTAGCAAGCAAGGAAAGGAAGTTAAGCAATGCCCCCCCAATAAGGGGACCGACTGACAATATAACTTAATTGTGAAGAAAAGGAAGGCTAAAAATTGTTGTGGCCTTGTGAGATGAAATCAATTAGATTCTGGGCCCTTTTGAGCCGAAAAATTAATAGGTTTATGAAGAATTTAATGGATTCTAATCCAAATCAAAAAATTAATTTCATTTAAGGGAGAAAAAATCTGATTCAGTAAATAAATTAGTCCAAATAATTGTAATTTGGAGTTGAATTTGATAGATTTGTTTGTATATATAAAAAAAAAAAAAAAAAAAAAATCCTTCCAGTTTATTTTTTTTTATTTTTTCCAGAGTTTAAACTCAATGACTTGATAATTTTTTTTAAAAAATTTAGTTGAGTAGTTTTGCATAAAAAATATGTTAGTGATACCAACACCTCACCTCAATGGTTTAAACTTTAAAATTTGAAAATGAATTTTTTTAATAATTTTTTACAGGGTACAAAAAAAAATAAAATAAAAATAAATATCTCATTGGTCAATAAAAGATGTTATAAATAAGAAAGTCAACTTCAAGATTAGATACTTGGCAAAAAAAAAAAAAAAAAAAACTTCAATATTAGATTAGTTGATGGTAGCTTTTCACTTTTTTTTTATTTTATTTTTTTTTATTACAATTTGATAAATATTTTAATTTAGATATTAGATTAAAAGATTTTTTGTAATTTCTTAAAAAGAATTTAATGTGTATAGCACTATTGTCAAAACCGGTCAGATTAGATTAATCGAGAATCGATCATGTTATATCAATAGGTTATGTAAAAATTGATTTGAATCTATATGAACCGGTCAGTTAACCAATTGATCCGGAGCCAAAACGAGTAAACCAACCTTCAATTTAAAAAAAAATCATTTGCTTCCAATAATTAAATTCACAACTTCTTGAAGTGACACCACTCTAAAACCATAACAATTTTCCCCCAAAACATTTTTATATTTCGTTTAGCTTAACTCATCCCACTTATCTCTCGTTTAAGTCTCGGCTTTATATTATACTAGGAAAAGTTTAAATAGTAAATTTTAAATATATTATAAAATAAATTTAAGTTTTTTTAACACTAAAAATTAAATTTCTTTCATTTTTATTTACACAAAAAATTATTATTTTTAAAATTTTTATTATCTTTTTATTTTATTACAATTTTAAATTCTAAAATTGTGGTTATATATTATTTATTTCAAATTATTCTATTAAATTGCTCATAAAATTAGCAAACAACATAATTCTTATTAATATAAATATTATAATTTGAAATTTTATTTCAAATATTATTTAATAAATTTGTTAAATAATATTTACTTAATTAATTATTTTATTTAGATATATTTTTATTTATTATGATTTTTAATAGGTAATATTAATTATAATATTATTATTTATTTAATTTAATTACAATTCGATATCGGTTAAATTTTTAATCCGTGTGTTCTTTTTTTTTCACTTATTCTAAGATCGAGTTGGGTTTAAAAATCTTAGTATATAGTTTTTTCTTTTAATTTGGGTCCAATGGAATTTAAGACTATAATCTACAAAAAAAAATCTCATTTTTTTAATAATTAATATCAAATTGATAAAAATTTTATAATAATAAAATAAAATAATTTTATTTTATGGGCTTAATAAGAAGAATATTGAAATTCAATAATTAAATTAATCAATAAATTTGATATGGCTTTTAACTTAACTATAGTATTAACGAAATACATTTTTTTTTTAGATTTTCCCTATCTCAATATAAATAATATCTCAATATCCTTGAATGTTGAAAGTCTAGTCTGTGTCAGGCTTTGCACGACTTAGCAATGCCCTCTTCCCCCTTCTAACAAGCAACAACGAAGTTCACCCCAAGTAGGGGTATTTTAAATTTAATTAAGTATATATGCAAATAAAATAAAATATTATATTAATTTGGCAATTCTCTTCATAAATCTTTCCTCTCTTCACACCTTTGACACAAATAAAATAATATCACTCTGGTTTTCACCATTTAATGTACATTCTGAGCCATTTTTCTTTTAACTTCTCATACTGTTCTTTGAAACTTCAGCTACTTCTTAGCTAACATAATTTTTTAAAAAAAAATACTAATAAAAAAAAAGTCTACAGGTAGAGTTGAAAAAAGGGGAGCAGTTGACACAGAAAGGGGAAGGAAAAGATACTATTTTTATTGAAGCTTTGGATTCTTGGTTGAGTTGTGGAGATGCACTGTGGTGGTTTTGATGTGTTGTGGGCTCAGTCAATACTTTTTTGCCATGAAAGGTACTTTCTTTTTGGAGGGGTTTTTTGATCCCAGCTGTTACTTTTGTCTATGCTGTAATGGGTCTGTTTCACTTTCAACTATACCTACCAATCATGATCTTGTGTTCGTATGTGGCGTATATTGTGCTCATATTCGTCTGGGTTTAGCTTTGATTTTTCTGGGTTTTGAAGTTACCTTTTTTTTTTTTTTTTTTTTTTTGACCTTTTCATTTATCTTTTGTTGAGCTAGTGGTATGTCTATGTTCTGATTAGTTGATTATGGGGGGTTTATATAATGTAATTGAAAGATTTCGGTTGGATTTTCCTTATGATTGAATTCTCAGTTTGTGATTTTAAAGAATTGCAGTGTGTTAAACTCTAGCAAAATTTCAAAAAGATGGTATTTTGTGTTCGTTCCTTAAATTTTATTCTTGGTTGATTGGGACGGTTAATTTCATTTCTTTGGTAGGAAAATTTGTTGAACTTTACTCTTACAAGTTAACTGGCTTAGGTGCTTACATTTTGTTATACCTCCAAGAACAATGAAAGTAATATGTGCATAGACTTTATGCTGTTTAGGTTTCTGAATTACTTATAATTTTGTGTATCTTGCTATTGATGCTATTTTAGAAGAAGATCAAGTGTAATGAAACATAATGAGACTTAAGAATTGGATGAAAAAGTGGGGATTTGGCATTAAAGGGAGACTGTGGAAGATGATGAAGTGTATTCGTTCAGGGGAGCAGTTAAGAGTAGATGACGTAGTTGCTTCATCTGAGTCCTTGGCAACTAGGGACTATTCTGCTAGTGGCTATTCCTCTCGAGCTGGTGAGATAGATACGAAGATTGATAATAGCAACATTGAGGAAGCAGAGTCATCTCTTCGTGAGAGTGGCTATCTCAACTATGAGGTCAGTACTTTTTGCTTCTTCTAGACATTGGAAAAGCCTTGATGAATTATAATGCCTCCTCTTGTGCTAATAAATTTTAGTATAAACAGAGAAATTAGTATATTATAACCTTCAAGTTATTTGTCATCTATCTTGTTGTGTAGAATGACTCTCTGATAATTGCTTACAATTTAGTACTTCAGAGATACTTAATACTAAAATATAGCGAAATCATAACCATCAAAATATCAAATTGACTGGAAACTTTGCTTTAAAAGAAAAATGTAGAAACCTTTATTTACTTTGGAAAGTTAACATATGTGTCATTGCATGTTTGAAGAATTGCAAGCAACGTATTTTGCACAAAGTTCATAGAGACAATTTGATGTAGTAGATGTGCTTGTTCGGTGGCAGATGCCATATAATGACAAGAAGATTTGTTATTGACCTCTTATGCATTAAATCTTTAAATTTTCAGATGCATACAACAATCACATGCAATCAAACACACACACACAAAGTCACAAACAGTTGTTGTAGTTTTTCTTAGTCATAGGCAAGTTGTTATTGTTGGTTCTTACTCACACTTTTATGTTAAAAAGGTTGAACTGAGCCATTTAGTAATGTACTAAATATTGTCAATTAATCATTTTACATTCCGAGTAGAAGTGATTTGTAGAAACAGAGAGCGTGCATGTAATATCCTTTATGGTTGAGGTTCATAGATGCTACTTCTTTCTGGTGCCTTTCAGTGGAGGAGGTAGTAGTCATACACAGGGTCCATGTATAATTAGCCAATGCCGTGAAGGGATCATTTAAATGATGAAAATGGTGATAGCATACTGACTATAAAGCAGTGATAGCACAGTACTATTGGTTAGGTTCTATGGGTTCGGGTTCAATTAGTTTCACTCGGTTATATGAGAAATTCTGTTTTCCCATGTATTTATAACATCCTGGATGCAGCAGCTCTCTCTTGCCGGACTAGTTGTACATTAGGTCTTATAAATAGGGCTAAGTATATGTTACACTTCAAATGTGTCTATTTTCTACACTTTTTTTTTTTTATTAGGATGGTTCTTCCTGACATAAAAATCAAATGATTTAGCTAAGTTCTTCCTGGAATTTGCATCTTATCATTAAAGTTTAAATATGGGATAAAAACAGAGTTTACTAGAATCTTTTAGTATTTCATGCCTTATTGGTATATTATCTATTTCTTCTGCTGTTATGATGTTGCAATTGGTGATTTGATTAACATAATATTATACCTTCCAAATGTGCCATGAAGCTAAAATGCCATCTTATTTTATAGGAAGCAAGGGCATTATTGGGAAGGCTTGAGTATCAGAAAGGAAATATAGAAGCAGCACTTCATGTGTTTGAAGGAATTGACATTGCTGCTGTGACTTCCAAGATGAAAGTCTCTCTTTCTAGAAGCTGTGAGCAAAACCGACGCCGTTCTCAAAGTGATGCTGCCCCAACCATGTCTATGCATGCTATTAGTTTACTCCTTGAAGCTATTTTTCTCAAAGCAAAATCACTGCAGTATCTTGGAAGGTTTGCAGGTATATTCATCATCTTATTTTCACTTCCCATTATTTGTTATTTTATCATCTTTAGTTGGTGCAGCGGTAGAAAATTCTTGTTGCTGCTAAGGATAAATGCATAGGGTTGAGTCTTGAGAGTCCCTGTTCTTCACCCCTTACAGGACCCAATGTTGGAGGGATCAACCTTGGGTGATGAATTTCTCTTAAAATTCACTTTGTTTGAATGATTTAGGTTATGAATTTGTTCAAATCTGAAAAATAAATGAAAAGAATTTTCAAAGGTAAATTACTAAAAGCCCCTAAGGTTAATCATAATGCATACTCTGGTACCTACTATTTCAAAATTAGTAGCTTTAGCATCTGATGTTTGTTAAAGGCACAATGCACAAAACCTTCCATTACTCTGCCTTTAGGATTCTGTCAGTTGAAATGGTTTAGGCTTAGACGCTCAGTCAAGTGCTGAGGTTTCCTAAGTTGTTAGAGTCGCATTAGCAAGTTTCCATCAAAGGCTCCTCCTCCGATTGTTTGATGTGCCTCCCTTGGAAACACATTGAGGAACACTACTGTTCTTAGCATAAGATACCTCAGAAGGAAGCATAGCTCTAACTTTGGAACAAAATGCTCAAATCTGCCTGCATCTTGATAATGTTGTGAAACATTTTGTTTGGTAGTTCATAGGTACAGAGTGGATTCCAATTTGTAGGATAGGTAAGAGCAAGATGTTTGTGTTTGGATAATGGTGTTACTTTTTCTTCCCAAGGCTCTGCTAAATCAAGAAACTTTTGCTTCTTCCAATTTTCTAGTTGTGATTGCCCTGATATTTCTCCTTTTTTTATTTTTGTGAATTCTTAGAGGAGAGAATTACAAGATGAAAGAACAATGATGCAAGGTGGAAGTGAGTGATTAGGGTTAATTGACTGACTTGGGGAGCTTTTTGATCATTTCAGCTTTACTTCATGACTTCGTCAATAGAAGTTGTAGTCTAAAATGACTAATTTTGAAATAGCAAAGGCTAAAATGTATATTATAGCAAACTTCAAGAGGCTTTTAGAAATTTACCCACTTTTCTACTAAAAAAATAGAAATAAATAAATAAAAAGATATGAACTTGATTATATGTTTATGCTTTTGGAGTAATGGAATATTAGTTAAAATATGCAAGCATGAATCTCATCATTACTTTTGCTAGCTGTTTAGAAGATGGTACTTTTGTGTGGCATATATCATGTAGACATATGTTGGCTGGTTTTGATAATGTTTTATGTATGGCTTTACGATTTATTATTCTGTGTCCAGGGTAATCTCTCTCTTTCTCTTCTTGTGTGCCTAAGTATGTGCATGTGTATGTTTATGGCCTGAGTGTTTGCGCACAGTTACAGAAGAAAAAATTAAAGGCTTTTTGTGGCAGCATGGTTGGTGACTTGGTGTTACCACTATTGTGGCTAACATTACTTCATGAACTATTTTGCAGAAGCTGCTCAATCATGCAAAGTGATTTTGGATACAGTTGAGTCAGCATTACCAGAAGGTTTGCCTGGAAATATTTCTGCAGATTGTAAACTACAAGAAATTCTAAACAAAGCTGTTGAATTGCTTCCTGAGCTATGGAAACTTGCTGGGACTCCCCAGGAAGCTATCATATCATACCGGCGGGCACTTCTGTATAATTGGAATCTAGAGATAGAGATCACAACCAAGATAGAAAAGGAATTTGCTGTTTTTCTTTTGTACAGTGGTACTGATGCGAGCCCTCCAAATCTCCGTTCACAGATGGAAGGATCATTTGTGCCAAGAAATAATATAGAAGAGGCTGTTCTTCTGTTGTTGATTCTATTAAGAAAATTTGCTTACAAAAGGATTGGATGGGATCCAACGATCCTTGATCACCTTTCTTTTGCCCTATCGGTTTCAGGGGAACTATGGGCACTAGCCCATCAGATAGAAGAGTTGCTTCCAGGAGCCCTGGAAAGAAGAGAAAGATATTGCACTCTAGCTCTCTGTTACCATGGAGAGGGTGACAATACGGTGGCTCTGAATCTTTTGAGAAATTTATTCAACAACAAAGAGAATCCAGACTGCATACTGGAATTATTACTGGCTTCAAAGATTTGTGCTGAGAATATGATTTGTGCCGAAGAAGGGTTGGCTTACATTTCCAAAGCACTTTGTGAATTGAATGGGACATGTGGCCAGATGGTAAGTGTTGCAAACTGCTTATTGGGTCTTTTACTGTCGACTCAGTCTAGATCAGTTCCTTCTGATTCTGAGAGGACTTCTAAGCAGTCTGAAGCACTTGCAGCACTTGAAACTGCTGAGAAAGTAATGAGAGAGAGAGATCCTCATATCATATTCCATCTTAGCCTAGAAAATGCTGAGCAGAGGAAGCTGGATAGTGCACTTTATTATGCAAAGCAGCTTTTGAAACTGGAGGCTGGATCTAGTGTTAAAAGTTATATTCTTTTGGCTCGAATATTGTCAGCTCAAAAACGGTTTGTTGATGCGGAGACGTTGATTAATGCTGCTCTAGATCAGACTGGAAAGTGGGACCAAGGAGAGCTGTTACGAACCAAAGCTAAACTCCAGATTGCACAGGGCCAGTTAAAGAATGCCATACAGACCTATACTCATCTTCTTGCTGTTTTCCAAGCTCGAAATAAAACCTTTGGTGGTAGGAAGAAGCTTGTAAAGGTAAGCACAGATAGATATGCACATTAGGATTGTTCTGGAATTTTTAGTCTTTCCCCGTGGAAATGAAAAGATTCGGATATGCACCTAAGCAAGTCATGGAAAGAAATATTACAGATACTGTAACTCTTTTTTTGTTTTCTCTCGTTTTCATTATATTTCACAGAGTAGGGGGAACCATGATAGAAGGTTGGAAATCGAAACATGGCATGATCTGGCCAAAGTATACACAAGTTTGTCTCAATGGCGAGATTCTGAGGTCTGTCTTACAAAATCCAAGGCCATTAGTCCTTATTCTGCTTCAAGGTGGCACACTGCAGGTAAATAGATAATTCATAGATGTTTCACTCCCATCTTATTTTCTGTTTGTGCATGCGCACAGAGTATATCAAACACAGTTGCATGTGATTTTTGGGTGACCAATTTTCTCTTTTGTCTATTCACCTTGAAATTTTAAGTTTAGCTATTGCTCCTCGAACTTGTTTGGAGACGTACCTCACTGCATTTTCTTCTTTAGTGTTAAACATCATAAATGTTTTATGATACCAAGATAATTTGCTTTTCCTCGTTTGAGAAGCCCTCCCTTCATCCAAAAAAAAAAAAAAAGGAATTTTCTGCCCGATCCATTTATGTTATGATATTTAAAAACCTGGTAATTTTGTTAGGTTTACTCTATGAAGCAAAGGGTTTGCACCAAGAAGCTTTGAAAGCATTCAGGGCAGCATTGGATGTTGATCCTACTCATGTCCCTAGCTTGATATCTACTGCTAGTGTCCTCAGACAGCTTGGTAGCCAATCAATGCCAATTATCAGAAGCTTCCTTACTGACGCTCTTCGACTCGACAAAATGAACCATTCTGCATGGTACAATCTTGGGCTGCTGTACATGGCTGATGCCAGTGCATCGGCACTTGAGGTAGCCGAATGCTTTGAGGCTGCAGCTATTCTGGAAGAATCTGCACCAGTAGAACCCTTTAGATGAGTTTAGAAGTACATTTTGTCTCTGTAAGTCCATATGTAGTTGTAAATTGTTACTTTGGAAAGGTTATTCCATACAACTTAGGAATCCTCTGTTGAAAATTCTGTTGGATGATATTGAAAAGGAGAGAAAGAACAGAGGAAAATTAAAATTTAAAAAAAAAAAAAAAAAAAAAAAGAGAGAGATAAAGTGAGAAGTGTTTTGTTGTGGTTTGCTTACTGAAAGTCAGATCCCATTTGCAATATTCTCTTAACTTAATTCAAGCTTATATTAGTGAAAGATATTATTGAAACAAAGAATCTATATAGCAGGCCCAATTGATTTTGGAAATAAGAATGAGTTGAGTTGAGTTGAGTGAAGAATTAGAAGATATAATTATATGTATTGATTATATTTCTTTGGAATAGGTAAATTTTTAAAAAATGTTTCAATGTCAATCAAGGAACAAACATGAGATGATGAGGGTATCTATCATGATGATATTTTCTGAAATTTGATATTTATATAATTAATTAATGGTTTATGAGAGGAATTATATTACAATTCTCCCTTTTATAAATCTGGCATAATTCAAAATAGAAAATTCCTAATAAAAATGCTAAATCTTAAATAGAAATTTAAATTTAATAATCATGGTTTGAATGAATTGTGATTTCATGAACTAAAAATAGAAAGAAATATGATTGGTACATGCATTTGAAAGATTGAAGTTCAAAAATAAAGAGACGAAATGGAACCAAATTTTGGAAATATGATTGCTGTTCAATGTGTCTTGAGCAGCAATCAAAAAATAAATAATTCCAAAGTTTATTTAAATTTTTTTTCTCTGTTTCATTAAAAAATTCTTAAGAACTAGAAATTTTTTCTCTAAATAAATACACCGTTTAGTATTTTATTTATTTAATTTTTCTTAACTTTGCCAAGACAAATTAAAAAAAGAAAAAAGAAAAAATTAGTTTTCAAGAAACCGCCATAGTATCGCAAATAAAATTTTGGTTAATTTTATTGAATTCTTACGTTAAAGAAATTGAAAATGTTAAACCCTTGAAAAATCTGCCCTTTAATTCAAAACCCATATCAAGTATCAACATACTCTCTGTTCTCCAGTTCTATTAAAAGCTATAATCAAGGTTTTATTTTCTTTTACTTAATCCTTAAACCCTATAAACCCTGAAAATTTTCTTGTTATTTCTTGGGTTTTAAGTTGGTGATTTTAAACCCCTTTTGAACTCAGATTTATATATCAAGAATTCAAATATGCCTGACATTCAAATTCTTGTCAATGAGTTAGTCACCAACCTTCGAAAACGGTGAGTCTACCTCTTCAAGAATTTGTTTGATTTCTTTCTTCTCTTTGCTTGAATTTCTTTTATATATATATATAATTTTTATCCCTTTTCTAATGGCAGGAAGGTTGAGGGTTCTCAAGCTACAGCTTTACTGACAGCTGAACTGCTTCGATCAGTAATATCCCAGTTGAGAGTCCCACAAAACAACCAGGCTGCGGCTCTTATTGAGGCTGTAAAAGGTGTTGGATTGCAGCTCGTTGCTGCTAACCCTGTTGGTATGTTTTATATTCATCATTCAATTTGATTAGATTTAATTGCATGTTTAATAGGACATAATTGATATGTAATGGGATGTATAGAAAATTAGTAATCTAATAGAAGTTCAATAGAACAAATTATTATAATTTTTCATTAGAGATTAAATTTATGTGGGTCTGCTGTAGATTATGACCTCTTTGTGGTATGTTTTTACTGAATTTTTTTTGTATGGGATGAGATTGCAGAGCTTGCAATTGGTAACATTGCAAGGAGAGTTTTGCATATAATCAGAGAGGAGGAGTTTTCACTTGTGACAAATGCTGTTGGAAGGTTTAGTTTATCTACTAGTGATCATGATGAAGAAATTGCAGAGGAAGAAGAAGATTACCAAATTCAGTCTGCTGCTGCTAGAAACTTATTGCGGCTACCTTCACTGCATACCCTTCTAGACCGCATGCCTGATAATCACTCTTCTGCTATGGTAGATGGATTTGAGGGAAAGGGCAAATGTAAGTTTAAGTTGGTTTTTAGATTCAAAAAAATCTTTTTTTTTTCTCTCCCTGTTTAACCGTCTTGCTGCATACTAACTTTCGTGTTCATTAGAGCTCCAATACTTGTATGGTCCAAATTCAAAAATTCTAAATGATTTTGATTTCAATGGATGATAATTGTGAGAGTGCTACAATTGTTTCTAGCAAAAGCTGTAATCCGGTTTTGATGTTGAATGGTATTTTATTCATTACAGCAACAGAAAGAAATGCAAAGAACTGGAAATTGAAGCACAATGTGATAGAGGGAGTTAATGAACTCATTGAAGATATAAACACTTGCCATGAACAGATAGCAGAACAAGCAGTGGAGCTTATTCATCAAAAGTATTTATGACCATTACTTAATATCATTTCCTATCCAAAGGGCTTTGCGTTCTTAGTAATTGTTTTTGCTCAATTGATGTTCATTTCCTTTATCTCTGTGGTACAAATGATCAAAGTTTGAATTATAATTGCTTCAGTTTACTGTCAATCTTACCAAAAGATTGATCTTTATGTGATGTAATATGGGCCTTCTTGTTTTCAGATCTGCAAAGATTATGTATCATATTATTTTTCCCTAAAGTTCTACTTATTTGACACTCTTTGTTTGCATATGCTGGTTCTAGTCTTTTCTTGGTGTTTGTCATTAGCAATAACATTGGCTATCTGACTTTTTCAGTGAGGTGATATTAACTTTAGGTAGTTCAAGAACTGTGATGCAATTCCTGTGCGCTGCAAAGGAGAAAAGAAGATCATTTCGGGTTTTTGTCGCAGAAGGGGCTCCAAAGTCTGTATCTCCACACAATAATCACTATGTGAAAGCATTAGAAATACTCTCCGTAGCTTATGTTTTATTTCTTCTTTGCCTGATGATTTGTTGCTATTTGGTTATAAATTAGGTATCAGGGTCATGTCCTTGCAAGAGACTTGGCTGCAGGAGGTTTACAAACTACATTGATTACTGATTCTGCAGTTTTTGCCATGATTTCTCGAGTGAACTTGGTAATAGCTAACTTAAACAAGATATTACTTTTCCATTGATGAATATAGTTAAACTTGGAACTTCTGATAAAGGTTATAGTTGGAGTTCATACTGTGATGGCTAATGGCGGTGTCATAGGCCCTGTTGGGTTGAATATGGTTGCACTTGCTGCTCGAAAGCATGCTGTTCCATTTGTTGTGGTTGCTGGTACTCACAAGGTATGCTGGAACTGTAACAACTCCGTCCAAGAAAGTAAAATATATTTCCTTGATCTCTGAAAGTATCCTAAATCTTGAAAATTTTTCTATTCTCTCAAGTCCTTCCTCTATGAAAATAAGGTCGAAGTTCTCTAGATTGAAATGAAACTATTTCATACAGAATTACTGGGGTATACATTAATATTGCACGATCAAGGAGTTAATTCATACTCAACCCAAATCAGTCATGGTCGTTCTTGGGTTTCAAAATTGTAGATTATATGGAAACTTTCCTTTGAAGATTGTGAATTTTTTTAGACTTGCCTCACAGCACCAAATTTTTTTTTTTTTTTCAGTTGGTAATTTTGACAATGAATTTATTTTCTGCCTGTTGATTATGCTGTCTTTTTTTTATTGACAGTTATGTCCATTGTATCCTCGAGATCCAAGGGTCTCCTTAAATGAAATGAAACCTCCATCTGAACTTCTGCATTTTGGGGAATTTTCGGACTGCATGGAATTTGGAATTGGCAGTGGCGCTCCTCTGCTTCATGTTGTCAATCCTGCATTTGATTATGTTCCACCCGAGCTTGTTAGTCTCTTCATCACAGACATGTAAGACTATTCTATGTATTGAGACAGCAGATGTTAATGAAGTTATAATAGTCCTTTCCTTTTGCTCTTATGCAAATAGCTTTTCTATTTCTAATTATCAGCATTATAGAAAAAACTAGAGGGAGAAGGCCTTTCACTTGATTTTCTGTCTCTGAAAGTTTCGCCTTTTTTTTCCTTATTTCCCTCTTTTTATCACATATTACAGAAGTTTTTGAGCTTTACAATTATTGAACGAGTGCTGATAATTCTCAAATTCCTTCAGAGGAGGACATAATCCCTCATTTATGTACCGGATTATTGCTGATTATTACTCTGCTGATGATTTGATCCTGCAAAAGCAAACTACTCCTTGAAAGGTTAACTTCTCTACATCGATCTGATAAGTTACCTAGCATCAGCTTCAAATGCAATATGCATATTGCTTGATTCTATTTCCATCTTTTTGCAGGCAGTAGCTTAGGGAGTTGCAGATACTGAATAGAGGCATCAAATGCCTCTTATATATATATAGAGAGAGAGAGAGAGAGAGAGAGAAAGAAGAGGAAATGAAAAGCTTTTAGGTCTACTGATTTGTTGAGCAGGGAAAAAAAACTACTTTACCTTTTCTTTTTCTGTCAAATATACAGGAATATATTCATGGTGTCTCAACCATGGAAAGTTTTGCACAGCAAAAGTTTTGAGCTCTTAGAATGTGAACACTTTGGTTTTTTTTCTTCAGTAAGAAATTTCATGAAAATTCTTGATAAGCTAAGAATTGTGTTTTTTTCACTTCTATACATGAAAAAAAAGGGAGTTTTATTATGCTACCTGCTATCATTATGCCAGCAGTTTCACTTTTGAAAATCCTGTTATAGGCTTATAGCTTATACTTATATGCTATTCATCACTCATGCTTTGCACATCAGGATGTATATATATTCAATTTGATAAACTAGAATAACTATGGCAGCCTAGCTTTAGTACAATTCGAATGGTGGGGCACTCTGATCCACGAGCATAGCTGAAGATGAGAGCAATTTCAATTTTCTTTCGCAGGGATTTCTCCGTCTCATCCGATTTTTAAAATTTTTTTTTTTGCAAACGTCATAATATATTATGTACTGCCAAAAGTGAAAATTCCCTAATGCGTCTTTGCATGTGTGTGAGAGGAAGAGAGACTCCTGAATTGGTAAATTCTATAAGGAACTGTATGATTTGTTCATTTTGATTCCATGGAATAAAACTATAACAGAAAGCATGTAACGGACTGCAAGGAAGGTCCAACAGATTATTATTCTTCAATCAGTGTACAATGTTGATGTAAATTTTAGGCTAGTAAAAACATAGATCAAAAGCTTCATGATATCATATAAGAAAAGTGAATTCAAAAAACTTGCTAGATGTACCAATGAAATATTACACAATTTAACAGAAGAATTCAACAGACTGATGGAAGAACTCAAAGCAACAGAAAGCTTAAAAACACAAGGAATTTTATTTCTTACTAAGATCTATGCCAGCCTTCTTAGCAACAGCATCTAGTCCATTCTTCTCTATAGTCTTTAATGCCTTGGTGGATAATCTCAGTTTGACATATCGCCTACCGGCTTCCCACCAAACCTTCTTGTATTGAAGGTTCACAAATTGCAACTTCTTTGTCTTGTGGTTTGAAAAGGAAACTTTGTTTGCCCTGTTCGCTTTCTTTCCAGTAAAAGGGCACACTCTACCTGCAAAAATGACCCAAATCAATAACTAAACAGTTCTAGTAATCACACACTCTTGCCTCTGTCTCTCTCTATCCAATATATATTAGGGGAGAGAAATTTTCATTTGTGAGAGATTGAACATTAACAACAAAACAATTCCCTGAAAAAAAAAAACTTTTGAATTACAAATTGAACCATATTTCAAAAAGGGTATTTAGTATTTGCATTCAAACCTAAAATTAGCAATGCCATGTCTAAATAGATGAGAAAATTATATAATCAAATGCAGAAAGATCAAAACTTTTACCAAACCCAACACAGCTATGATCCTTTCCTATGCATAAAAACACTCGGAAAACTAATTGAGGTCAATATCAATTTACAACCAAAAAATCAACAACAAAACCCCACAAAAAAGAAAAAGAAATTGAAGAGAAAAAGCAAAATGAAAACAGGGGAAGAAAAGATTACGGGCAACAACAGGTTGAATAGCTGGAGTGGAAGGAGAGGAAACAGGGATTGGCCGGTGAGGAAAGTCGTAGGAAATTCTAATGCCACTGAATTGAGAAGTAACAAACCCTAACTCTGAAACCGCATTGGTCTTTGAAGTGGACAATTTTGAGAAGTGTGGCTTGCGAAAGCATATATCGGAACAAGAGTTTCCCAACAACAATAATCCCGACGTTGCCATTGTCACTGCCACTGAAAGTGCTTTGAGAAAGCAGAGAAGGAGAAGAGTTATGGATGGATTAATGGATAATGGTGTCTTGCACAGTATGTACATTTTGATTTGAGGCCTCTTGTTCTTGTTCTGTGAGCTGAAAGCCCAGAACGTTTAGTTCATGGGCCTGGGAATTCTCAAGGAAAGAGCCTAATTGAGATTAATTAACAGTAATTCTTATTAAATTTTCACGAGTAAATAGAGATTATAATGAATATAATTATATTATTATATCAAGTCATATAGAATAATTAAGATGGAAAAAAAGAAATTTTGATTAATATAATTTTTCTTGAATTGTATTTGCCAAAAATAATGTAGCATTGCATAATGGAAACCTTTAACTAAATTCCTAAAGCATTTTCAGAATGAGAAAAAAAAAAAAGACAATAATTGTAAGTATATGTATAATAAATTAACAAAATTAAATCCATAGAAAGAGGTAACGAAGAAGTTAATAATCCAAAAGATATAATTAGAATAACTGGGGGAAGTAAGTTTATGAGTTTATTTGTATACATAAATGGTTAAATCTTGTCTCTATTAGTTGTATACACTAATTCAATGAGATAAAAACATATAGAGCAGAAAAAAATATCACGTGAGAAAAAATAAACAAAAGAATTATATTATCTAAAATATCTTATCAATATCATTTATTGCCTTATTGGTGTCTGAAATAAAAGTAAAAAATAAAAATCAAGGATTTTGGGAAAAAAAAAAAAACTAAAAATATGCACATAGAAGCCCTCTTTTATCAGAGCCAGGTTTCGATCCTGGGACCTGTGGGTTATGGGCCCACCACGCTTCCGCTGCGCCACTCTGATGGTTGAAATGTTGTTTATGCAAAACATATTTATTTTAATATTCACTTATTGTTTGATTATATTTCAACCTCACTCGAACGCAAATTAACCAAAAGAACATGTATATATTTATCACACCATTTGCACTCCAATTCCTCATCAAAATTTGAAACCTTTGGTTTAGTTTATGGATAGAAATAACTCTCCTTTTGTCACTTTGACTTTCTTGATAAAGGAATACTAGAATAATTCTGAATTATTATATAAGTAAAAATTCCAATGTTTATCGTTTTCAGCAATGGTTAGCAGCCTTGCCCCAAAAACCACAAAAGAAAGAGGGATAAAATCCTATGGCCAATACTATACATAATCTGTCACCAAGATTATACTTTTAACTCATAATTTTAAGGAAAAATCAACGAGCACGCTATCATACAGCAAGTGTAGGACAGAATTTTGCAATTTTGAGTACTAAGAAGGAGCTCACAATCCTCCCAAAGATATGTGGATAACTCGACATGGTTCGCATATAATAATGCAACATAAAGAGATTTAGCAACAAGTCCACCAAAGTTCAACTTAATTAATATAGTTCGACAAGCAAAAGTGAATACATCAAAGTAACTACAAAGAAAAAGGTAGTCACCTATATGTATCAGACCAGGAACTAACACCTAATCTGTGAGTTACACCGAGCAGCTCAAGTTTGTGTATACATCAGTATCACTGGTTCAAATCAGCCTGGTTCCTGAAGATTCCAGACACTAGCCATTCAACTTGGTTTCAGGCTTTCGGCATTTACAAACAGGTAGCCAAATTGGAACTTCATTGTTTCCTACTAGTCATTTGGGGAAATGTTGATATGAGCAACGTTTAAGGTTCCAGAATGTTAAAATTAGTCAGATTGCAGCCCATAGACAGCAGACTAGTCATCTTTCAGCTTCTTTCTCAGTACATGCTTTAACCCACCAGTTTCATCATCAACATATTCATTTCGGAAACCTAGTCTGGTAAACATCAAGAGGAACATATCCCACTGCCACAGTGCGGTTATCAAATAACCGTCCATGCAAACAATGTGCAGCCATACATGAGGCTTCTGTTCTTCCGAACTCCACAAAAACACACCCTGGTTCAAAAACGTGGTCAGGATCACAACTATGTTCCTTATGGTCTCCCTTCTCTATTGCATCTGATCCTATTACATGACCATCCACAAAAGATTCCTTAGATTTTCCACTGACTTCCTCCAAATTCAATGCTTCTCTAGTGCCCAATTTGTCTTTCAAACTTATATCCTTCATTTTGTCTTCCAGACTCATATCCTTCATTTGAATATTTTCAAGGTCCTTGTCCTCAAAGCAGTCTGATTCATCTTTTGAGGTCTGTTGCGTGAGTTCTTGAGTATCAGGTATACTGTTGCCAGAGTGGTTATCAACAACCATATTACTCTCAAATTGGCCAGGTTGACATGACTCATCCTCTATAAGAGTGCCTGCAGGTTTGTCATCCTCAACACCATTGCCTTCTACAATTTTATGGTCAGCAGTTTCTTTAATTGTCTCTGTTTCAGCATTTGTTTCATTACACCCTAAGTTTAGCAGAGGCCCATCAGAATTCATATCCTCATCAACTCCACATGCTACTGAGGCAGAAATGGCAGCTGCACCACACTTGACAACATTAACAGATTTGACAGTGCCAAACCTGCAGGATAGAGAGATTAGCATGTATCAAAACCATGTTTTAAACTCAAATTGAGGTAAAACCCAAATGAAGAATGGTTTCTCAAACCTTGTACACTCTAGACGCACATCTTCCAGTATTTCTTCAATTTCTGTATGAGACAGTGATGGGAGGGCTTCTGGATCAAACTAATTCATATTCCAAAATGAAGAAAGAAAGGATAGTTTAGGAAAAAAGTAATAAAAATTGACAAGAAACTAACGGGCAATATGCAATATGGGAGGAAACAAAACATTAAACAATTACCAAATAACTAGATTTAAGTTCAAGTAACATATTCTATACCACATTTTTAAGCTTTATAACTTGTGTAGGCTTCTTAAGAAGTGTCTTTGCATGCTCAGGGATCCCATAGAATGGCGGGTTTCCACCACTTTCCTAGCACATGTTGTTTCTTAGGTCAGTGCACATCCGTAAGTAGTATATAGTCCATTTAACTAAAAATCTATAGAAGAGATGGTGGCCATGAAGTACCAAAGCATTTGGAACAGCTTGAACTGCAGTTACTACTTGCCCTCCCAACTTCATCCCATTCAGACCCGCACAAGCTTTGAATGTAACCGATTGGTCTGCATACTGAGATACAAAATTTTATATAAGTTCTTAAACACTCCAAGTTGGAAGAAAGGATTTATAACAAAGGAAAATGAAGAAAAAGAATCTGCAACATTGAATATACAAATGCTAAGCTACAGCACAGAGGGCATGCCCTGGAAATAGTACATAAAGGGCATTCCATCTTTCCAAGTAAATGTAAAGCAATGATAACTGTCCTTCATTACCTCTAGAAAAGCACATGGCTCATTATGATCATCACTGTTTTCAAAACGGTATGCCTTCAAAGGTCCAAATGCACTTGCAATCTCCATGATCTGGAATCCCAAAAAAAAAAATCTAGTTGCTTCATGACACTGATCAGACTAGATGAATGAAACTAGAAGGGGGGCAGTATAATAAACCTATAGGCCCCTCTAGAAGCAATGGTGTTTACAAAAGATCACAGTTTCTATGTCATATTACCCTTTTAGAAGAAAGAGCCTTTGAAATTCCACCAACAAAGATCTGCACCAACAACTCATGGTAAATCCACAAAAGTAAAAAAGGCAACAAGGGGAAGTTCCGTTAAAGACTACAACAGAAGGATGCAGTTCAAGCTCAACTCAAAACATAAAGAAGATTAATATCAGAATCCACAACAAGCAGATTTATTTAAAAAAACTAGTAAAATATGGGTAAAGCATACAGAAGGGAAAAAGCAACAAGGAAACATTTCTTTCCAGAGTAGCAATGGAAGGATATACATAATTGCATAGTTTTGGATTTCAAACTTTTTAATTGTACACCAGATACCTTGAGAGACAGTTCTACTACCACTTAGAAGGTTGTGTTATGGATACTAGCATGAGCAGAAGTATATAGGGATTAAGCACATGTACCTAATCACATTCACAAGCTTACTTTATGACAAAACAGTTCAGCAGAATTAGATATTTCGGAACTGCTCTTTCTCATTACTACAGCATATAGAATTTTAGTACCAACTCCATATCAAAAAGATCAAATATGATTGTATCATCTGTTTCCTTTTTTTTTTTTTTTTTTTTCCTGTAAAAGATATTGCATCATTTCAGAGACAAAATTATTTTTTTCTAATTCTTCTATAAAAGCAATTCATCACCTTTCTGGTTCACCATTATAACATTTTCCCTCCCAATCCTCCCAATGTGTTTATTATTAACTCAATCATGAATCTTATCTGACACTACGAAGAAAGGAAAGTTTCCTCGTGTATGTAATAGTGCCAACATGAAATTTGATTCCTTATACTTGCATTGAACAAATAAATCATAGTGAAAATTACAAATAAATATTCAAAAAGTTACACGAAATAATAATGAAAGTACAATTAAGAAAAAACAACAAAAAAGCATCAGAAAGAGATTATGATGAATACCTTGTGAGGTGAATCCTTCACAACATCACTAATTGCATCAACAGCAGCCGCTGATTTTTCCGGTTCACCAGTCTGCATGAAAATAGCAACTGTCTGAAAACCTGCTACATGGATAATAACCACAATATACCTCAGAAAATGCAAAACAGTATAGAAATGGTTGAATAAAATAAATGGCTTCTGCTTACAGCACAGAAAAACTTCAGAAAAGCATTATCTCCATGCAAAGTTTTAAAAGATTAATGCAAAACCCTATTATATAGAAACATCAAATAAGTGGATGCTAATTTCACAGTGCTGGTTCCATAATGAAAGGGCACAAATCCCTGACAATTTGAAATGCATTGACAAAGAAAGCACCAGACCATTATAATCACAAGAACAAGGCCGTGAGATGAATAATCTTCCCGCATATCAGTATGTGTACAGCAAAAAAAAAAAATTGACATGTCATCAGCCTCACATTTTAGAAGGGAAAAAAGACAATATAGTAGAGAACTAATTAGGCAGGCAACATTGAAATAATATGACTATTGACCAACACCGACATCCACTAGAAATATCCCAAATGACAAGTAAATTAAATGCACAAATATCTAACTGCATTAAAAAAAATGCAGTAATTAGAACAAATATAAACCATGATAATATTTAAGCAAGCACCATATGAAATTAAGTGTTGTGTTGTCACAACTCCACAAATGCCCACTCTGAGAACTTCAGGAAACTGTCTTCTCTAAAAACTAAATATCCATTATGTGCTTGCTATATTTTATATGGCCTCATTATGGTTTGAAAATGTCAGGTTTTATTAAATCGATCATAACAACTTTTGGATGGTTTCCATCCATCCATTGCAGAGCCAAAGTGGTCTGGAAAGAGAACGCCAACATTTAATTCATTTAAAAACATTTTTCTTATGTAAATAATGAAGAAAATGTCATCCAAGTGGAACTAAGGACCTCAAAATGTCTCCTTACAGATCTTATCAGCTCCCTTCAAACATCCCTTTTAATTTTATTTTTTTTTTCCATTTTCGTCAAGGCAAGAAATATATGGAAAATGACAAGCAAATACCTAAATGCAAGAGTCAAGGCATCTATGCCACACAAAAAAAAAAGGGATATTTTAAGTAAAAAGAAAAATATGAAGTGTTTAAAAATAAGGTGCAATCACATGCCAATATTACGAGGAAATTATCACCACAATATAGTGTCAAGCCAAAATTGGAACATGAAGTCAAGTATAACCTTGGGAAATTCAGACAGTAGATAATTCAAAATGCCACCAGACATCCTAAATCAAATACATCTCCAAAATATTCTGGAAGCTAAATATCAAGTAAAGAAATACTGCACTATATTTTATCAGAAAAAGTTACTGTTTGAGCAGCCTAGATCAGTGGCCCAAAACCAATGCCAGAACAAGAAGCAAGCTCCATGCACATCAAACTTGTCACTACACCTGGATATCTTCTTATTTAGGAGACAGCTTCACCACCATCCAGTACGTGAATTACGATAGACCCAATATAAACACCCTATTTAAGAGATTCCAACATGACTGTCAGAATAAATCTCATGTAACTAGACAAACAGAATATTCCATATGCAATGTAAAGTTTGTGAAGCTACAGCAACAGTTCCTTGTGTTAAAGTAGACAAATCATCTAAATCCGCATCTATAATTCAAACATAATTAAGGAAGCCTAGGAAAGCCAAAGGCAAAATCATGCAAATTCTCACAATAACAAGACCCTCCCCTTGATCCCAAGGATTATCTAAGGCATAAACCAGATTTTTACCTTGAACTTTAAACACTTTTACAATGTGGTCCTTGAATAATAATTTTAAGCAATCATGTACTAGAACAATAAAAATTGTAACAATTTAACCTTTCTGATAATCTAAGCTACTAGTATCAAATTGCAGCTGAAGTGGAATTATTTAGACCACATGTGCACTAAGTGTAGGGAAAAAGTTGAATCAACATAGCCATGGCAAGTGGGCTCACCATAAATAATGGATTTAATAGTAGATTTGCCCTTAAATCACTTCCAGCTTTTTGTGGGACCATTATACATTTGGTTCTTGTTAATTAGTCCATTACTTCAATGGACCTTAATTGCGATCCACATTTTTTTAAGGGCTCCAAAAAATAAAGACCCACATGCTATGCCAGAAATTCAGCACACACTTGGACTAAATAGCTCCATCTCAATACCTAAGAGCAGTTCCCATAACCAAAAGGCAAGAATGGTCACTATCTTTAATGTTCAAATGCGTAAAAATCTAGTCTTATGCCATTATTTAATTATGACTTCTTTTTGAAGATAAGCACTTGGTAACCTTGAATGAGAAGATTGAATATTGAAGTAAAACTCTACACTAGATAGATGTACATGAAAAGTGACTATATTCCATTTGAGTCACTTGCAAGCAATTTTGCCTATATTTGCTACAAAATTTTAGGTATAGTCAAATGAGATCAAATCTCAAAGCAAGCCATAAAAAAACCCTTGATCACATCAACAGCACTCAACTCCAAACAACTGCCACTAGAAGAAAACAAAATAAGCAATCATACGAGTAACTATAACTCTATTAGTGCTAAAACCCCCCATTTTGTAACTGATAGCAGCATTGAATGAGTGAACTAATATACACATAGAGGATTATATGCATGAAATATAATATTGCTGTCAATGTCATTATCACAATATGATTTGCTATATAAATGGATCATGCAAAGCAGCACAAGTAGTTGCACTGAATTTTCTTAACCTATCTAATATAATACCAACTTTATGACGTTGGGTTAGTAAAATCCCAATTTACAAAAGAAAAATACAATTAATGAGCAACACATGTTATGGAGCACACTCTGTATTTATAAACAAAACTAAGTTGCAGTCTTTTGTGACTTTATTCCTGCATTACTTGCACAACAAACCAGTACCCATGCTTGCCTAATAGGCTAATAGCTAAATACAGTAAGTAAAAATGAACAAAAAAAAAGTCAAATTACTATTTCTGTAAACTATAATCTCAGTGCACATTCATCAAATGATTATAGCCTTCATAGTCTGTACTTCACTCCTAGCACATGATGCTCCAGAGATGAGCATATCCGCTTTGGTCAATATAATACCAATGACAGACACAATTGTATATATCAACAACAGGTTACATGAGTTTTCCATCAGCCAAGAAACAGATGATGCATATATTTTCCACCATTTTTTTTATAAAAAGAGAAACTTTATTGAGAAAGGAAGAAATAAGTGTACACTATGTATGATAAGGAATCCTCTTATAAAACTCAAAAGACCACTACAAATAGGAACATAAAACACAAGCTAAAAAATTAATGTTCTTCAATCAAGTTGAATAATATTCAAAGAGAACCCTCTAAAAAGTTCCAAAAGTATAAGCCCACATAGAAGCCAAAAACACCACCTTGATCAGTCAGTTCATCTAACAGAAATCAATTTAACGTCTATAGAAAAAATAAAAAAGGAAAACTTATCAACCTAAAGCTTTGATTTGGTGGGATGATAATATATTGGATTAACAAATAGTTGTAGAATTCAGCAGTGTATAATTAGCCGGGTATTTCTGGAATTTTGTCAATTTTAGGTGCTAGCTTATGAGTATTAATGTTATTTTTATTTTGAAATATCCTAGTCAAACATAGGAGTCAAATAAATTAGGACTTCTTCTAGTTCTATTATTAATCCTAGTCAACATAGGAGTCTATGTCCATATTTTATATGGAATAGGAGTCCGAGTAAAGATTTAGGATTACTCTTGCTTGTAATGATCCATTTTCAGATTTCAATCAATAGAATTTCAGCAATTTATGCTCTTAATTTTGAGTTGCTTAAATTATCTTCAACTTTTCTAAAATAATCAGATCCGCCAACTTAAATCCTAAGCCCTAATTCTTTATTTCTGCTACCCTAACCCTAATCTCCTAAAAGCCAAAACTTTCCCTAGCTGTTCTACATCACCATCCTTTTCTACATTAAATGTGTCCTTGTTTTCATAGTGGCTTTTCACCCCAGAAGCTGTTAAAATCAGCCATGGTAATTTGTGCTCATGACTAATAGGAATTGATATATTCTTTCATTTAAGTGAAGCACTAATGTAAATGCATGAATAAATTGACTCACATTTAGCTTTCATGATCACCGAACAAGTTTTGCTTGCCAAATACTATCTAAGACTACTATAAGATGAACAAAAAAGTAATGAAATTATGTTTCAAGAAATCCTGCAGCAGTTACACCCAAAAACAAAGTGGACATATAACAGGTATATGCATCAGTAATACATCATCCACGGAGAAACAAAAATAGATTATTGACAAGCTGAAATTCAATCCTAAATGTCAGCATTGTCCCAAGTTTCTCTAAAATGGAGAGTATAAAAAAAAAAAAAATCCCTCAACACTATGTAATTTAGTCAGATAAAGAAAATTTTCAAAAGATCAGTACAAGGCATTAAAGAAAAATAATAAATGGTAGGATAGTTATTCTTACTGCCACTTCAACAAAATCTTTGGGACGTCTGATTTTTATTATGGAACCAGAGAAGGACCTGCCATCAAAAGAAAGAGCTGCTGAAGCATCCTCAGGTGTGAGAAATTCCATAAGAGCTTGACCCTTTTCTTTGTGCATCTGCAGTTACAACATGGTAACTGGTAAGACATGCCAAAACACAAATTTCTACCACACACTCGACAAGAATAAGAAGCACATTAATTGACAAAATTATAAGCTTACTATGCAGCTAATACATGGCTGGGTCCCTTGGATATGGTTGACACCCGAAGAAATCAAAAAATTATTAAGACATTCCATCAAAGCTTTCTCAGAGGCAGAAGCTGGTATATTTTCGACATAAAGCCTCCTCATAGGACGCGTAGCTTGTGTTAATTGAACAGAGTCAATGGAATCATTCTTACCGGTTGACAAAATACTGAACGAAACCCCTGAAAGAGGCTTAACTATAGTTGAAGCAAGAGGAACTGCATTGACTGCTTCATGTATATTTGAGGCTGCCAGTTGATTTGACAGTTGAAAAATAGGAGGGACTGACACAGAAATGGTGGTGTCTGTTCCTTTTGGTGCAAGGTCCCATTTAGCACTTTTCTTCTCTGGTGATCGCTTAGTCGGGGAAGGAGTCTTGGCTCCAGCTTCAGTTCTTCTTTTCCTTGGTGAATAGCCGCCAAGCCCACTCATGGAACCACCATGTCTCTTAAAATGGCCACCTGAACCATCATTCATAATTTTGCTCTTGTCAATATCAGAAAGCTGCCATTCAGATCTCCCTTTAAGAGATGATGATGGCTCCCCATGCTCCCTACCATAATGAGATGCACGTTTTTGTGACCTTGGCAAGGGTGAAATAGACCTTCTCTTTCTGTCCACATGCTCTCTACTCCTTGACCGTCTTCTTTTCAGGTTTAATTCTTCATAACGAGATTTTGATATTTCCTTCCTGTCCTTTCTGTCTGAAGTTTCTGAATCATGCCCTTTTCTCATATCATGCTTCCTCGTGGGATACCTATCTCTGTTCTTCTCATCAACTCCATTTCGGTATGTTCTCTTGTTTTCTCTTTCAAATTTTCCTCTAGTTCCATCCACATGTCTATCCCTCTCTGGTAAGTCTCTAGAATGTTTCTTTAAAGCTTCATTTTCAACATTATTGCTCCGCGGCTCATCTCTTTTTCTCTTGCCATAAATGTTCTCATCAGTCTTGCCTTTAGCTTTCAGATCTTTGTCAAATTTGGCCTTCAATTTGGTTTCCGAATCCTGAATCTCTCTGTCTTTGCTTTTAACTAAATAGCCACCCTTCATGGAAGTTTTTTCTTCTTTCTTTTTGGAACTTGCCTTTGCATCTTCTTCTGACAAATGCTTTTGAACACCAAGAGAAGAATCTTTACTTCGTGAATTACCCTTTTTAGATCTATCATAATTTCTTTCAGTATTACCATCGCCTGATACATCTTCTACAACTCCCTCTTTCTCATTTTCAAATAGTTTCATTTTGTTTTTCCTTTTTGACATAATCTCATCAAAGCTTAAAGGCCTTGTCCGGGCTGCAGTTCCTTCATGATAGCGATCATGAGGCATGTCAGTACTTTTTTCATACTTTTCTTTATGCCGATTAGATCTGCTCATTTTTCCCAACACAAACCAAGTACAACAAATTTCACTGCCTAGTAAAATATGGAAAACATTTGGGCAACTAATTAAGGCCGATAGCACAACATACAAGAAAAGTCAACAAAATGCTGACTGTTATTCAAGTTGTCTCTTTGCAGACATCACTAGCACCTAGAGAATGAAAAATTAATCAGTATCAAGCAAATGTTAGAAATTGCACCATGCGTAACAAGCTGAAGCCCTCATAACAACAAAAGCAGGCAGAAGAACACAATCAAGTACCAGGCCAACACACAAAGATTACAACCATAACAATATTAATTATGATGGTAGCTGTGTTCATACCTTAACAAACTAATATTTCAACAGCATCTTCCTTGAATTCCATGAAACAGAAAATGACTTGAACTGGTATTGAAAATTAGGTGAATTGTCTCCATATCTATTCTTTACAAGACACAATGCATCAAGAATTAGCTGAGAAAGAATGATGTTTGCAACAGACCCAACTATCACAACAAACAAACCAAACTCCAATATGTCTTTTGAAAATCTATCTCCAAAAAAGGGAATTGCAATCCTAATCTTCAATCACCTCATACAGAGAGTCCTAATAGGCTAGGGTTTTAGTAACACTAAACTTAACTTCTTCATTATAAAGTTCAAAAATCAGGATAATTGAAACTCCATTTCCGAGTTCACTCAAGAAATTTCCACAGTTATTCATAGAACAAGCCATGCCATGCGCATAATAAGAGTTCGTCACTAACACTTAATTCAGCTTAAGTTATTCAAATATATAGAGATAAGAGTAGAAGCGTTACCTTGGAAAGTAATTGGCAGAGTGAAAATCGGAAAATTGCAGATTTTGGAGTTCAGTTCGGCGGCGAGATCGCGGTGGCCGTTCGTACAATGGTAGCACAGAATAAGAAACCTAACTATTGAAGTGAGATTGAGAGATGGCCCATAGAAAAAATATCTGCTGAAGAAAATGTTACCCGTTGGTATCTTTTAATTGATGAATGACATTTAACTATTTCTTGACACGTGGATATTCTCTCTCCAGTATAAAAAAAAAAAAAATCTCTTTACTGTAATTATTTTTTTTAAATTATTATTTCATTCTTAAAATTTACTCTAATTAATTAAGTTGTCCCCTTTTTTCACCTTAATTGCTCAATTTTTTATTTCATAACCATCAATTCTTTTTTTTTTTTTCGAGGACAAATTTCCAATTTAAATTGTGTTAGATATATTAATATACCTTTCAATTATGTTAATATATAAAAATTAAAAAAATTAAATTAAATCAAATAGAAATAAAAAAAATATATTAATTTCTATATAGAAATATTTATTCATCAATAAATTAATTATTTTATTATTTTTCAATGTTAAATATTGATATGAAGACTAAAATATCTTTTATTTATAATTAAAATTTTCATTTATGCCAAGAAAAATAAAAAAAAAAATCTCTTTAGTAGAATTTGCCAAAAATTTCAATTTAGAAGTGAAGTAGAGAACAAGTTGAAAAAACAAACTCAATCTTATAAAGATGGAAATCAGCATATGAAATTAAAACCCCAATAAAATATTAGTATTAAAACACAGTACTGAAAAAGTAAAAAAAAAAAAAAAAAAATCCGCCACAAGACAAAACCCCATTTAAAAAAAAATAAAAAAAGAGATTAAGAAAGATAAATTAAGCTAATTAATTGCCATGAAGAATTTAAGAAATTGAATATCTAAATCCCATACAAAAAATAACATGTAAAATATCATGAACGAAATAATAATTTATTCTTATTTGGATTATAACTATTAATTTTAATTTTAACTTTAACTTTAAGAGTTAAAATCATTGGAAATTATAATAAAATTGGTGAAATTTAAGTTTTTAAAATTATTAGCTCTTATAATTAATATAAAATTTTATAGATATTGAACATTGTATTAAATAAAATTATTATATATTTAAAGTATCATAACTTACTTATTCGTCTTATCTATGTTAAAATATGTTGTTTGTTAATGATAAAGTGTTCAAGGGAATTATTTTATGAGGAAATTAATGATAATCCAAAAATAAAATATTGTTCTTAACTTTAAGATAAGTGGTAATGAGGCCTAGAAATAAAAAATATTGATTTTTTTAAAATATTTATATCGTGATAATAAATATTAGATTAGAATCTCACCGAAGTTAAATTTTTTCTATCCAATACTAAAAAAATATATAGATTTAATAATATAAAATTTAAACATAAAAATAAATAGGCCCTGACCAATCAAAATCAATAAAAAAGAAAACACACATATTAATACAATAACCTACTCATATAAAAAGAATACTTTTATATATTTACTTTAGAGTTGTACTATTAAAGACAATTAATTTATACGAAATATTTTATGAATATATATATATATATATATTTTAGAATATATTTCGCGAATAAATTGAGAGAAAAAGTATAAATTTTAATATATTACATATGGTTATTGATGGGGTTTATACACAAATATCTCAAAAAGATAAAATATTTTCATACATTTTTTTTTCTTCAAAAATACACTTATTAAATTTTCTATTTCAAAAATGTCTAATTTTTAAAAGTATATAATAAGTATATCAAAAATATATCAAAAGCATATCACAAGAATATTATAAATATAAAAAAAAAAAAAAATTTTGAAAACCTGAAAAAATAAAAGAATTATTTTAAAAAAAATTAAAAAAAAATATTTGGTGTAATTTTCTCAATAATAAAATATAATTTTTCCCTAAAAAAAAAAAAGGGGGTAAACTCAAATATTTGGGCTTTAATTGGGCCTCAAATCTACATCGGCAGCACATTATCTGGGCTCAAAAGCAAGCGAAGCTTTAGACCCAACTCAATGTTATGTTATACATTTATTTGACACCATTGGTCAATCTAGGCCTACCGACATATAAGCAAAAGACAAAAAAAAAATGTCATTTTTTGTTTTTCTAGAAATAATGTTCAATTTTACAATAATTCAACGACTCTTCCAGCGCAAGTGGAAAATGGAAAAATTTCAATGTTGTTAAAACTGAATCAGAGGCTGAATTGATTTTTTTTTTTTTTTTTGGTTTTATGGTTTGATAGATTTGATTGATTTGATTTAATTTTTATCAATTTTTTTTTTATTTTATTAAGTTAAAAATGCGTAGTTTTGCAAATTTTGGTCCGATTGGTTCACTGATTTTTTCAATTTGGACCGATTTTTTTCGGTTCAATAGTTTTTCGGTTTTTTATAATTTAAAAATCAAATCAATGGCCGATTTTCGATTTAACTGGTCCGATCGATCAGTCCGATCTGATTTTAACAACACCAAAAAATTCTTACAACTACTAAATGCATAGGTCTATTTTATACATAAAATTAATAAATGATAAAATATTTTAACTTATATCATTTTTTTTATCTATTTTTTACTCAATGAAAAAACACCAATACATTTAAGAGTTTTAATTTTAATTTATAACCACTATATGAAAGTTAGCTTAATTTGTATCATGTCGATTTATGTCAAAATTTTACACTATATACCCACTTTATTGTGTGTAAACCTGAAGTTTTTTCAGAGAAGACAAACAACTTTTTATTAGATTCAAATTCAATTGTTTCCCACCCTGTTCTCTTCCTTTTCAAACAATAATAAAAGATCAAGACTTTTATATATTACTTAATCAATCATAATTTCATTTTTATCTTTATTTTTTTTTTAAGTATTTTTATCTTGATTTAATAAAGTAAAATCTAATCTAATCTAATCTAATCTATATATTATAAGCTTAACATATAAAGAATACTTGCATAAATTGTCGACACATCATTAAAATTGATGATTTGAACTCAATTGATTTAAAATTAATTAATATTATTTTAATAATCTAATTAATAGTAAATTATTCATTTTTTTTTAAATATAATCACACAATATTAATTATCTATATTTAATTAAAAAAATTCACACACACATATATATGTGCTATTGCATGTGTGAGTTTCATAATTTTTGATAGATATTTTTTACTTTATTTGCGATTGACTTCGCATTAAAATTTATAATTTTATAAAACATATTATTTAATATTTAATGAATTTAAATGATTGTTTCAAGATTAATACTGGCTATAAAAGTAATTAATTTATAAAATATTATACTTTCACTTATAAAATTTTGATAATATAAAATAAAAAAAAAATTTGTGTAAAGTATGAACACCCGACTAATTTATAATAATAATAATAAATTTAGGAGAGACAATAAAATAATAATTTTTTTATTAAATTACACTAATATTTTAAAGGAATTGGGAGCTAAGATTTGTTATTTAAACTGAATCAAAATTTAAAAAATGTCAAATTTTATAAAATATGCCATATAATTAATTTTATTAATGAATTGAAGTTTGCGACTTAAACTGAGATAAGGTCTGACATTAACAAATGGGACAGGCTGTGAAGCTAACGCTTACCAAACAATGGGCAACAAGCAGGCATCTGTGCTTTAACTTCAACTTGAACTGTATATGTGAATGTTGGAAAAAAAAAAATTGGTAACTTATGAATAATGAAATATTTTAATAAATATATTTTTTTTTAATAAAAAAATATTAATATTTTTATTTTATTTTATATATTTTTATTTTATTAAATTAATATATGAGGTAGATAAGATTTTTTCGTGAATGTTTGAGTGGCCATCTATGATTTTCCATCAAGGACAAAAATATTAATAATTATTGATTCAAAAGTCACAAACCACACACCAGAAAATCAAAACCACACTCCAGAAGTTGACCATCTCATTAAACATAATTTGGCTTCGAATCAATAATTTGGCAAAAAAAAAAAAATTTGGCTTCGAATCAATGGTGGGACCAGAAATTCTATTAAAGTGAGTCCCTATTACCTTACAATTTATTTAGAGCAAATAAAATTTATAAATTATAAATTCATATTTATTTTGATATAAATAAAATTTTATTTTAAAATTTCATCAATTTTTTTAAAGAACAAAACATTAATATTTCATTCATATTAATAAAAGTACATCTTAATTTGAAAATAAAAATATAAAATCATATATCAAGAAGTATCAAAATAAAAAATTGATGTGGATTTCTTCTAATAATCTCTAATCATGTTAGTAGAATATTAAAACTGGCAACTTGGTGGGAAACACACTTTGTTTAGTGGCTATTTTTTTTTATCACAAATCGACTTTCATATTTTTGAACAAATTCGATTGATTGCTTAAATATCAGCGACAAATTCAAATTAAAAAATTTTAATTCTAAAACTTTCAAAAGTCTAAAAGAACATATTATTTCTACGAAAGAAAACTCATCATATCTCATAAAATGAACGAAAAACAACAAAAATAAAATTAGATTCATGCCTATAAAGATACATATTATCAAATTTGAAGAGATTTGTGTTTATTGAATACGAAACTAAACAAAATAAATAAAAAGAAACAACCGCCGACATTCATTTGGTTGGCAGTGGCTCAAATAATAATATTTAGAAAAAAATGGAGGAAAAATTAAGAGAGAATATTATAAAATTATTATTAAAATATATTCATCAATTTAATTATATTAAAGTTCTAATAAAATTGATACATTGTAAATGTATTGTAAATTAACAATATTATAAAATTAAATTGAATTCATAATTAATATATGTGGGTAGATTAATGGAACATGAGAATTTATTTATAAATGATTTTTAAAAAAAATTTATTTACAAATCAAATGACTTTCATGTTAATTTGTTTTGTATATAATATAATATTTTTTATTTAAAAAACAATTAGTATATTCTTCCTTTAGTTCAAGAGATGACTAAAACAAATAAAAATAAAGATTTTAATATATATATATATATATATATAATAATTTTATAAGTTTATTTTTGTCGCTTGAAATAAATGTATTTTACTTCAAACCTTGAAAGTAATACTTTAGAGTTGAGAATTAAAAAGCAATTAAAATTAAGAGACATATTAATAATTTGAATGGGGTCATAATATATATTTTAGTGGAAGTATAATTTAAAATATATCTAAATTTAAGGAGTCTAAAAATATTTAAATAAAATCACAAGATGTTTTAACAATATTAATTAGTAGATTAATTACTTTAAAAATTTTAGCATAGTCACTATTTAAAATATATATAAATTAGTGAGGTTTAAAAGAATTGCAGTGGACTTCCCTTCTAGTTTGTTAAATGGGTAGGAAGATTAGCAAACCAAGCTGTTGATTTGGTGGCTAAATCAGCTTTATATTCTTTTTGTCTTTTGTCTTGGGTAGTTTCTCCACAAGATCAGTTACTTTTTTTTTCTTAGCTGCAATATATTAAGGAGTTGATTAAAGATTCTTCTAGTAAGAGATTTGGTAACATATCATCAACGTCAAGAGAATAAGGAAAACAGGAGGGGTCATGACCTTCTAAGCTTTAAAATTTGATTTTTTTTTATTATGTAATTTTATAAAAAATTAGCCATTTATAAATATGATTTTTTATTTTAGTGAAATCTTCTTATAAATATAGAGAAATTGTCTAATTATATATATAATTTTAATGTGAATTATGATATAAAAAAATTTGAACTCCTTAAAAAAAATTTATAACTACGTCACTAGTCATCAATAAAAAAAAAAAAAAAATAGTCCGTGATTAAAAAAAAAAAAAAAGACATTCATTATATGATTATATAATAAAAGAAAATGAAAATTATTAGGGTTTTGACCTATAATCTTTTTGCACTATGAAATAAATATATATATATATATATTCCTAAAGAAAAAATCATGTTTGCATTAAACAGACTCTAAACCAAATTGTTATATTATGGACCTAGTTCCACCATGTATGGTGGAACCAGGCCCCGTGCACACACACACACACACATACACGTAGTTTTAATTTAGTTGAATTTTTTTTTTATTAATTTTTTTTCATTCACACTCACAATTGGTCCCCACATTTTTTATTGACAGCTATATTTTAGAATTTTAGAATTTTATTTGCTCAAAAATTTTTTCTTTTTGTATTTCATTTATATTTATATTTATATTCTTTTAAAAAATATATTTATATTTTGTGTTAATCATTTATATTTTGTGTTAATCATTTATATTTTTATTAATTTATTATAATTTTGTTTGGTATAGTAATTTATTTAATCTTTCAATTTTATTATTTTTACAATAAT
>CATKHJ010007636.1:0-15674 GCA_949750685.1 Vernicia montana | reverse complement strand
AAGAACTGAAAGCAGAAGATCTAGGCAAAGAAGAACTGAAAGCAGAAGATCTAGGCAAAGAAAGAGTAGCAAAACGTTTGCAAGATCTAACACTAATAGAAGAAGAAGAAGAAAAAGAAGAAGAAGAAGAACATGAGCAGAAGAAACTATGTTTGAGAGAATCAGTTGCGCGAAGAAGACGATGAACAGTAAAAAACGATTTTGATTTTAAAAAAAAAAAAAAAACAAAGAGGCAGCGTGTTTTTTATTTTAATGAAACGGTGTGTTTTGGACCCAGGTCCATGGTGCAAGGTGGACCTGGGTCCATAATATAACAACTCTTTTGTTGGGGGGCGGGGGCGGATAAAAATATATTTAATTTTCTAATTTTTACTTTTAAATATATTATATTATATTATATTATTTTTGTTAATTAAATTTCATTTGCAGTATAAACTCACATAGTTATGAAAATAAATTCAATAATATTGGCAAAATTCATTATTCAAAAAAAATTATTATTTTTAACTTTAAAATTCAAATACAATGAATAATTTTATTATATTTTCTATGATATAAAATGTATATAGTATAAAAGATTTTTTTTATAAAGGTAATTCCACAAAATACACTTTTTTTAATTTTTTTCGAAAATACTTTTATTTTTTAAAATTTTAAAAATGTCCATTTTTTTAGTATACTTATGATATACTCGTGATATATTTATGATATACCTTTAATATACATTTTTATATTTTTAAAAATGTCTTTTTTTTTTAATAAGTGTATTTAAAAATATATATATATATATATATATATGAGAATATTTTATCTTTTTGAAGTGTGTGTAAAAATCCTTTTTTTATACTCTAACGGACTTTATTATTTCGGGGCCAATTTTAATTATTTATTTGTAAGTATATCTATTTTCATCATTTTTCATATATAAATACTGAAAATTTAGAAGAAAAAAATGAGTTTGGGGCCCCGGCCCGTGGGCCCCTTCAAACTCGTCCCTGTTGGTGGGCACAGTATTTTCATTCAATCAAATAGCAATAGCATATATACTTCCTCCCACCCTTAGCATAAGAGCACTAAACATGGAAGAATGGGGAACATTTCAGTCTCCAAGGAGATAATTCTTTGCTAAAAAAAGAAAAAGGAGTATCATTTATGGAGAAAATGCTACAGAATTTTACTGACCCTTGTAAAAGGCATCAGTAAGTTCACAGAGTCAACTTCAAAAGCATACTATTGTCCTGCATTCACTATCAACAGAAGGCACAACAGAATGTTTTCCACTTGAAAATGCCTACGAAAGTGTGACATTATTTTAAGAAGTTCTCCACTGTAGCTCTATTTGAATCCGGCCGTTCCTCGAGTCAATGAGGTGGTATTTCTCGTTGATTCTCTTGTTGTTAACAACATCAGCTAGGTTTATATCCACATAACCCAAATTTTCCTGATTGGAAATTATTATTGAAAAAAAAAACACACAAAATATGAGCAAACCTCTAATGCTGAGATTAAAAAAAAAAGAGACTTATTTCAAAATTTCAATAGAAACCAAAATGATTTTAACTTCATGCAGGTTCAGTTGCTGGATCTGCTATGAGCTTTGACTATACTGAGGCAAATTCTGATTGTAAAGGCAATGCATATGTACCTTGGGATGGAGTAGTCCCATCCTCGTGGAAGCACTGAGAACTTCCACATGAAGTCTATCATTTGTGGGTGGTTTCTCAAGCGTGAACTGAAACTCCTCTTCCCATCTTGGATCTCTGTTTTTCTTCACAAGCTGTATCATAGTGGAATGGGATCATTAATTGGCTAATAATCAATAACACTTGCATTGTATCTATGCAATTTTTAAGAAAAGTGAAATCATATATCAATATCATGATTGGAAGTTGCAGCAACTTGTTTGCTAAAAACTACTCATATAGTACCTGACACTACACTATCAAAATGTGAAGAATTGCATCCTCCTGAAACTATGCTCAGGTAAGCTTCATTATTACATGGGTAGCTTACCTTAGTTCGCCTCTCCTCCCCTCTGAAAAGTAATCGCACATAAGGATTTGTATGGTGCTTTCCTTCAACATCTTGAGCTTCATGTACGATAATCACGAACAAACCACCACCAGCTGGTGTTCCTTCAGGAGCATTTTCTACATCATTTGAATCCGAAACATTATTTGGCATCTCATCCTCCTTGAAAGGTTTGTATAGCAGTTCCACAACAAACTGCCCGCGTGACTTCTCATTTTGAGGGTCATTTGGGTCCATATTTTTTAGCAGTTCAAGTGTCATAACTTTTGGCTCATCAGGTGTAAGCTCTTTCAATGGAACAACATTCATACCCATCTTGTCATGTTTGCCAACCTACATAAAAGGGAACAGAGTTTTAGAATCACAATGATGGGGAAACGAAAAAGGAAGAGAAAAACATTATTTTACACCGCTGACAACCGCCTCATACGAGAGACATGTATGGTTCAGCCATGGGCTATTTCAAACCATTAATCATGTTCTTCAACATTCCCACTTAACACCATCCTATGGTTATAAATGACATTGCGGTAAACCAAACAAAAATTTCAGAGAAGCATACCTGTTCCCAGTCATAAACAATAATCTCCAAGGCTTGAGATTCAGGGTCTTTAACAACAATGTGAAATTCCTCATTCCATTCAGGGTTCAAGTTTCGGTGCTTCACAGTTGTTTTCTTAGAAGGGAGCTTATCTTCAGTGAGCTTTAATTTTACATAAGGGTCTGATGCCCCAAGTAGATCTTTCTTTTTAAGCTTCATTGCCCTCAAAACCTTCACGGTGAGAATCCCAACAGGTCGCTTTACAGCTCTGAAATTTTATGAAAAATTGGTCGGTCCCAATGAAAGGATTGGTTTTATAACCTGAAGCAAAGGAGAACACTTACTTTGCAGGATCCAGGACTGGTACTTGTAGGGCTTTTGGCCATAAGTACATATTTGCAACTTGATCTTTAATAAGCTCCTAGAGCAAGAAAAAATGAGGAAAATATTAAGGCACCAAAATAAGAACCTCTTTTATCATGTGGAGGATTCTAAAATAGCACTTACACAACTGAAGCCTAGGTGTGCTGAGAAGCATAGACAAGCTAGGGAGTATATATTATAGATACCCCTGGAAATGCAATTTTCCCCTTTTTGCTGCATAGCAACATAAATAATTGCAAAGAATGGAAGAAATCACAGTCATCACCTGTACGAATCTGTATAGGCCAGGAATGGACATGGCATCTGCTCCAAGCAATTTCAATCCAAAGTCAACATGGGGCTGCAGAATCAGAGAGAGAGAGTGATGGGGTGGTATTTTGCACTATAGATATTACAAAGAATAGTAAATCTGCAGATGTTTCATACAATTTTGATGACCTAAAACATGCAAATCAAGCACAAAAATTTATTAGGTAAATCATTCTCCTGTAAGACACATCACAAATCCTTTGGGAAGGTTGGAACATCATTAGCACCAAACTATATGTACCAGCGCCAGCATATATAGAAATATTAAAAACCACAATCCTAGCAACTTAAATATTTCCTGGATGACAAAAATGATTCTGAACCATTAGCACATACCTTCTCCATTAGAGAGACAAATATATTGGCAAAACAAGGAAAGGTAGGAACCAAAGGCTTTAGTGTGATGCGTGGAGCAGCAAACACCTGCAAATCAACCACCTGAAATGATCTAAAAAAAGTTAAAACTTTCTTGGAAATGAGCCAGAAGACAATTTCTCTCACACCTTTTCCATTAATCACTCATTCATGCATGTGAATTTGTGTGTGTGTGTGAAAGTGAGAGAGAGAGAGAGAGAGGAGGGGGGGATAGCAGGTGGGCAGGCAACTGTCTCCTTTCATCCAAGTCATTGAACACAAAGTTAATTCTGCTGAGTAAAATTTTCTCTCTCCTAATTAAAGGTTACTGTTATCAAATACCTGAACTGTGGCTCTCAAACCAAAAGCTTTAACGGCAATAATGATGTTTGGGTTTCCAGCCCACTTCATTGATGGTTCGATGATCAACTCTTTCTCATCAGTGATATAAACTTTCATTCCTGGCATATAATTAAACCTAGAATGAGATCTGTTCTAAAAATTCATTGCAGATACAAATACAAGGAAGCCAAAAACTAACTAGAAGAGTACTATCCATGTTAGCAATCTACTGCGACCACAGATAGATAAGCCTTGAAACAATAAAGGGAACAAAAGCAACATCATTATTGCAATTACATATAATGCAAACATTAAGGAGACAAAAAAAAAAAAAAAGGCCACTAATTGTATCAGATGTAACAGTAAAATGCAAATTTCAATTTTTCAAGCAGAAAAAGGCGATGTTTGGAATAACCCACTTTTACATGGCTCACAAGTTGATGTGCAATGTGCTTTCCCCATTGACCAAATCAATCAATGACAGAGTTTACAATTATGGTTTAAGGGTTAGAATGACAAACTATGCAATTGTGGTCAAGGGGAAAAGGATTCCACAAAAATTCTCTCAATATGTTTGTTTTTAAGGCAAATTCCAAAAGCTTTGCTATTTTATTAAAAACTTTATGGCCTTTTTTTTATTGGGTAATATGTGTTAGAAAGATGCAGAAATGAGTTCTACACAACTTCTCTCCAATTGAAAACTTGCCACTTAAATCATAAGCAGAAGAAAAAAAAATTTCACAAGGCAACCAAGACAAATACCTATAGTTGGCTTAGGGATTGGCCAACTTATCGTAAATGGAACATATTATCCATGTAAAAGTGGAAACAACTGATATAAAGCTAAAATATATTCCAACATTTTGTTATGCTTCACATCAGATTTCTACAATCCCATTAACTTAAGCACTAGTAATATATGAGTTAATTTGAGGCCACATTCTAAATAGGAACAGATACTGTTATGGCTTCTCTCTTTTGATTTACACTCTTCTCTAGTGTTCTACTTGACCCTGTAGCATCTTATTCAAATTATTCCTAGTCACTAGGACAGTATCTGGCAGCATAAATGCTTGGGAGTCTATTGTTAAAATTGAAGGATGAGTGGCCATGCTTTAAAAGGTAAACGTAGTGAGCCAAACTTTCAGAAAACTGGTGCCTCACGCATATGTTGATCCACGATTTGCACAAGAACATTTTTCCCATTAGACAAGTTTAGATATGAATATACTTCAATTTCTGAACAAGAGAAACTAGTTACTAAGATACAACTAAAGATAATTCACCAACACTATTTTATTTTCCTGTGCTGGGTTTCTCATGTAATTGTTTACTCTTTCCACATGGTTCTTTAAACAAATTTTTTTTCCTACTTCAATAAAATGTGCATGTGGATACATAGGTGTGTGTCCACATTTGAGAGAGAGAGAAACTTAACCTTGAAAAGTTGGTGGCAGGGAGCCCAAGGTAAGTTCTTCAAATTCAACAGAATCAATTTTGTATTTTGGAATTTGCTCAGCAATAATGGGTTTTGCTATATTCCTTACAGTCTTGCAAATTGCCTATAAAACTTGAGGCATCAATGCAATGTACATAGAGGCAAATAAATTTGTAAAAGCTGCAGTGAAGATCCAAATATCATTATACTACATACCGTATCCAAGTAAGGCCACATGGTTTCAATGAATTTATTAAGCCAGTCAACCTTCACCAGAACAAAATAACTCTATGAGAAGCTTGTTGTAAAATTGCAAAATGCATTCAGGACCTAACATGTATAAATGGTGAAAAGCCAAAATATAATAGCAAATTTGCAATAACATACTCGGTCATAGTCTGGATTCTTCACCCAAAGGGGTATTTCTGGAAGCAGTCGTTGCAAGGTTTTTGAGTCTTGTTCAACCAAAGGACGAATTACAGGATCCTGAAGAACTCAGTAAGCAGAGCATATGAGAACATATGTTGAAATTATCCCTTCAGGGAAAAAACGATGTGGATGGAATAACATTGAAGCATTCAACTTATAAAAAATGTTTGTATATATTGAGAAGTTCATAATGGCTCTCAAAAATTAATAATAAAAGAAAGCAATGCCACTCCTATGTTCTTAAGATAAATTATGCATGAGATTTCAATTCATCAATTCTCATACAACAACAACAACTAAGCCTTAGAAATACAAAATACTTCGTATTATTTAATCCATCCACCTTGCTGGATTGAGACGAAGTGACCAAACTGACACTCAGTTTCCACTCATATTCACCGTGGAAACATTTCGATATGTGCAACTTCATGTTTTTGTTCTTTATTTTTCTTTTTTTCATATGTTTCTGCATATAGAAGTGGAATAGCAATCATCTGATGTCTCAGACAACCAAACCAATCATCAAATACACTCTGCATATGCATGCCAGAGCACTTACTTCTACATATTCTGTTTTGATTCTGAATTATTGGAATCTCCTAATTCAATAAATCCTACTTCAAATTACAGTCACAATCCCCAGAAACAACAAAACCAACAGCACCAAAAAAATCGCACTACAGCTAATCATCTTTCAGTTAAAGCATGGAAAAAATGTCTATTATTTTTTAACTTATATGATTAACTTTAAGCTTATACATTGTTTCAATCACCATAGAAGGAAAATGGACCAGCACCGCAGGCAAGCTTAAATAAAGCAGGTAAAATTCAAAATGGCCCCATAAAAATAGAGAATAATTTGACCATAAACAGTACAGCCATTTATATGAAGACTCATGAAGCTGTATCGATCTAAATGAGCTTGAAATAGCCCTATCACTTTTCCTATATCCGCATCTAGTACATACACAAAATTAGCAAACACTCATTGCAGTCCAAACAAGGAAATCTACAAAGCAACAATTGAGTCAAACAAATCATGCAATAAGAATCAAATACAAACAAGATCTGAATGCTGAGAAAACAAAAAGAGAAATGGAAAACTGACCTTGACATTAGTTGGCTGAAAGTAGATAAACATGTAGTACCCAATCACCACCCCAATTGAAGTTCCCATTCCAAATCCACAAAAACCCAGTATAGTACTCAAAATGCCCATCTGAAATCTCCTTTAGAAACTCCACTAAAATCACCCTGTAACCTCTAATTCACACTTTCACACCCCAAAAAAAGCCAAACCAAGTACTTGAAACACAAAAAGGAACTCAAAATCAAGAAAGCAAATCTCTTATGGGAAATAAAAGAGCTATAGAGGCTGTGTATAAGACTCTTTTATCTTTTGCTATCTTGCTCTTCACCAGGTAAGTGAGCAATAAAGGAGCATTTATTCTTGTGAGTTGTGACCAATCTTTTTACGTTTAACGAACCATTGGGTTTTCACAACGGTTTGAAACCGAAATCTTTACCCGCGAGATGTTTGGGCAATGTCGGCAACGTGCAAAATGGTTATCTGATCCGAATTGTGGACTTTTCATTGGTCAGTGAATTTCCCATCTTAGAGAAACGGAGACAGTGAAAAGCGGGGCCGGCTATTGTTAAATAAATATAAGAATTATTATTAAATAAATTTCTCTACACTTATTGATATGATATAAAATAAGTAAAAAATTTCTTAATGGTATTGCAGTGAATAGTGATAATATTTGGGCTAAAGATAAAAATTTTAAAAATAAAATAAAAATTATTGATTATCACAAACGAAAAAATGATTGACTTTTATTTGTTTTTTCTAATTACTACTTAATTGTTATTTAATTTTGCTAAATGCCATGAGATTTTTTTGCCGACTTTTGGAGTTTTTCCTCTTCTTTGTAGTTTCTAGTCCCTTGTATTAATATTGGTAAAGTAATCTTATTAATACGTGTCATTCTTTTGGCAGGTCTCTTAAATCTTAATGACGATATTCACCGTAATGGAAACTGATAAAATAAAAGCCTAATTGTTCTTTTATTAATTATAAGATAAGATTTTTAATATGTGTTACTGAAATTTTATTTTCCCTCAAAATACAATAAAAATAATAAATCACTTCATTTTTAGTGTGAAAAAAGAAACCCAATCACTTTAAGGGTAAATTATTATAATATTTTTGTATTTTACCATAGCTAACAAGTCTATTTTTACTGTTTTAAAATTAACATTTTTTTTTTATTAGTGATTATAATTTTTTTACTATATTCTAGTTATTAGCATTTTAATTAATTTATATAATAATTTCATCCTTTAAATTTTAAAATTAATATAATTTATTTTTGAGTTATTATATTATAAAATACTTTAATTCCTCAATATTTTATATTAAAGTAAAAAAATTAAAAGTATTAATTTTGAAATAAGTAATTAAAATATTAAATATCACAAATTTCATAGGTATTATAGTAATTTATCTCTTTGGCAAAAAAAAAAATAAGTAATTTATCTCACTTTAATAGTGCTAATAATGTATATATATATATATATATATATATATATATATATATATATATATATATATAAAGTATTTGAAAGATTTTTAAAATATAAATAGGATTTAATGATGATACAGTGGGTCCATTATATTGATTTTTTTGTCATAAGGCCATTGTATTGATTAACATGATTGATAATATCAATTTTAATATGTTGACTAATATTTCACATTAACATAGTTTACTATTTTCTATTTCCAGGTAAGAAAACTTCCTTAATAAAAAAATATAAATCAAACAAACCATTCATTTCAAAAGTTAAAAATAAATTATTTTCTATCATTAGATAAGTAAATTAAATTTAATCCATGGGAAACTCTTACATATATATATATATATATATATATATATATATATATATATATGTGTGTGTGTGTGTGTGTGCGCGCGCGCGCGCTCGTGTATGGCTTGTGAATCAATGAATTTAATGTTTAAGGCAAATAGCTTACTTATTAATAAAGGGTGAGCTATTATAACATATATGCATATAATTAATTAAAGGGAGAAATAAAAAGATAAAATTTATACTCGATGGAATTATTAGATAATAGTACTCATGAGATAATTTTTAAATATATAGATCGAGCGTAATAATGTACTTTTGAACTCGTTTGAAAATAAATTTTAGTTTCAATTAACGCGTAAATTAATTCAAAAATACTTATGTTGATTTGAAAAAAAAAAAAGAAAAAACTTTTACTCAATGGAATTATTAGGCAATAATTTTAATTTTTTATTTATAATAATACATTGATGAAATTATTGTGTTATATATAACCTAAACTCACTAGACCTTTTTTTTTTTTTAGGTCCAAAGTATGTAAAAAGAAATGGCTTCCTCAAATACTTTAAAAAAATAATAATAAAGCTTCCAATTATAAATTTCATTGTACATTATATAATGTTAGGGGAAAAAATCAACAATTATTATCACTTTTTATAATTGCGACTACTTTTTTTACAAAATTATTTATCATGATTCATGACCCATATTTTATGTAGCAATCATAATTCAGTAAATATTTAAAATCTTATTTTAGACAATAGCATGATAAATAATAGTATCCATTGAGTGATTTTCTAAAGAGGATGACTACCTTCTATTGTGTAGTCCACGATCCATTGGACCTCTTTAATATAAAAAAAAAATTATTTGCTAAAAAGAAATCCTAGCTCATACTTTTCAAACATGTAACAATACAATTTGCTTTGGTAAATTTGATTTCGACTATACTTCTTAAAAAAAATTATCTGTCACTTTAGATATGAAAAAAATAATTATATAATCAGATTAATATTCATCTATATATAGAGAGATTGTTGTTATATAAAATACAAGACATAATGATTGGCTAATTTGCAATTTTCAAAGTCGTAAGATATCTAAGTGCTCATGTGGCTTAGATTGCTCCTTGCCAGTTGCCAGTCCCCAATAAAAAATTTTATTTATGGGTTGCTATAGCAATTTTTATCCATTGAATGACAAAATTAACTCCAATAATTTCATTATTTCAAATTCATATGATAATCTAACTTTTCCTCAAAAATTAACTTTTCTTTTTGGATGAAAAACAATCTCTTGAAGACAGGTAAAACGGCCTCCTTTTGGTCACACAGCATTATCAAGTCTATTATTTGATAACGACAGAGATTTCTTTCATTTTGTAGGCAGAAATTGCTGTCTTCCAAAGTCTTGGAAAGCAATATTTGCCTCCTTAATTTATCTGCCACGCAGCTTTAAAATATTTTCAGATAAACAAAGATGATTAATTGATTATTATTAACAATTAATTAATTAAATTTCTAATTTAAAATCTTACAATTTTTTTTTATAAACGATTTAATATTATCACATTAAATTTAAAATTGATTAGTTAAGATTTTTTTTTTCCTCTTATGCTATATCAACAAGTGTTGCCATTCTTTTCATAATAATATCATTCTTAGATTCGACCTTAATTAGAAGGTAAAAAAATCCTTTTCACAAAAAAAAAATAATAATAATTCACTTTTTCTTTTTCACATTTCAACACTTTCCTAAAAGCTATTTTTTTTTTTTTTAATTCATTCTTAAAATACATCTAGACATAATCTAATAGCAAGTAAGATATGAATATACAACTTGAATGATGAATCCCTTCCCCAAATTCCAATATTAAAAGAAGAAAAAAAAACTCCTAAAAAGCTATTTGTTTTAAGAACAAAATTTTCAATAAATTTTTGGGATATTGGGTCTGGTTAGTCCCAATCTAAGGCATAATTTACTTTAATGGGCTTAAATCCCACATTGCAAATTGCAACCCCACATCTGCATTGCCAACTCAAGCCAGTAACACCATTATCTGTCCTCTGCCATTTCCTTGTGAAACAGTGCCCCACCAAATTCCAAACTCTCTCTCTCTCTCTCTCTCTCTATTTAAGCAAGGATTTAGAAATTAGAGGGCACCTTCCAATTTGAACACAAAAGGGCAAGAGAGATTGATAGGGATTATGATAGTGACATTTGAAAAGAAAATCATTTTCAGCAATGAGAGACAATTTAGCATTGTTATCCGGTCCGTACGTAAATCCGATTTATAAGCTGAATCGGCAATCGAATCAATAATTGAATCGGATGATTAATATAATTAATTAAATTTATAATTTATAATTTTATATAATAAAATAAATATAAAATATTAAAAAATTTATGAATACTTAAACTTCAACTTAAAAGTAAAAATTAACAAACTAAATATTTCAATTTACAAATATAAATAAAAAATATATAAATATATAAATAAGTTCATTATCTTTCATGTATCTTTAAACCATTATATTCATAAATCACACCGAAAACTGAAAAAAGAGAAATTGAGATTTAATAATTTTAATCCTTACATTTTCATTAAAATGTGTAAAAAGTTTTGATAAGTTTAAAAATTTCTTTATATATCAATTTAAGAATTAAAATATAATTAAATTATTAAATTTCAGAGATTAAAATTAATTTAAGAATTAAAATAAAATGAAATTTTTTTAACTTTTACGTTATATAATGAAAATGCAAAATAATTAAAGAAACATTCATAAATGAAAATAAAAATGCAAATCATAATAATTTATCCAAACAGGTTAAGAAAAATTTATCCAAACATATCATAATAATTTATCATAAATAAAAATAATAATTTATTTGCTAACTTATATTTATTATAAAGAAAAATATATGAAAAACATGAAAACATGTAATACTTTTCTTGTCTCGATATTCATTGGAGATATGAAAACATGCAAATAAAAACAATTACAATGAAAAAAGAAAAAAAATTAAAAATTGAGATATTATCAGGTTATATGAAGTCAACCATTTGAATCGTATGATTTTTTATTAGTCAATTACAAATATGGTCTAATCATAAATCCAACCCAATTTAGTGCATGAATCACCTAGTCGACCAGCCAAGCCAGCATGTCCTTAGAGGAACAAGAGGAGGGCTGGAGGCCCCTTCAATTGATGACAAACAAAAGAGAGACGACAATGAAAATTCTTCCGCTATTGCTTGAAGGCAATGGCATTTATAGTGACAGAAGAGAGATGACAATGAAAATTGAGGGATAAATAGTGTCAGCATGCACAATTCGATAGCTACATTTCCTGAAAATTTTGCTACTATCATATCAATTATCAAACCCCATATGAGCAATATATATAGATCAAACTCTAAAATCTATAAAATATCAATTCGATTTCTTAAGAGTTTTAATTTCAAACACAAGGGACTAAAGTTATTGGAAAATGAAAATTTACATTTTTTTTTAAATTAAAGAAAAGCGATCAAATCACTAAATTAAATTTGTAAGTTACTTCGAATCATGATCGTTGATCTAAATTTATTAACATATTTATCATTGTTGTTAATGGATATTTGTTGACATATTTAGTCATTCATAAACGATAGTCATTTTTTAAAACGATCCGAGGTTAACTAGTCATTGTTAGGTTATCACCCTTAGAATGACTTACTTATATAAACTGGTATGCTAGTCGTTTAAGTTGATGAATGTCGTTTTATGAAGAGATTGTTTGATTCAAAACAAGAAACACTTTCCTGAGAGTTTGAGTAACAGTGGAGTTGGCTACCAATGGCGCACGGATAGGGTTCTTTGAGATTTATTGAATGTTTTTTTTTTTTGGAGAAAAAAAATATAGTAACAATTGATGGGATCAGAAGATGATTAAGAGGACCAACTGTTTCTCAGCTTGCCGGCCCATAAGCCTCCCTATTCACAGTCCAAATTTATATCTATATAGAAATGAGAAGCCCAAATCTGTTCGTATTCAGCTATAGGCTTTAGGCCCAGACCAAGAGAGCCTAGTCCACAAAGGGCATGCACACGGGCCAGTTAGAGACATGCCAAAAGCCGAATATGGCAAAATTTTGAGGGAACATGATGACTTGGATTTATCATAAAAGGTAAAAATAATAATAATAATAATAAAAAGGAAACAATTTTACTTTTATCATTTGACCATTCTTTTAAGAAACCGACCTACCTTTCCCATCTTTAGTTCTTTATAATATAATGGATTGACGCACTATAGGATGGCTCCTCCCTTTATGTCATGCATGAGCAATAAAATTTTACTTTTATTTGTTTTAAATCAAAGATGTGCTTTTCTTTTCTTTTACACCAACACATATAATGGTATCCAATCCACGACCTAACCATCAAAATTCGCCTTAAGGAACTTCATGTGATGTGAGTATCCCTCTTTTTTATCTATCTTTTTGTTTGTTTTTAGGTCTCACGTGACAAAGGTTACAATGTTGGGTATAAAAATATCTCCAAGAATTATAAAATGAGAAGCTAACATATTTTTATTTTTATTTAAAAACCACATAAATCCAAGGTTGATTACGTGTTAATCTATACTACTTAATTTGTTTTTGTTTAAATATCTTCAAGATTGCAGCTTCCTTGCTTTATTTCAACGAGGAACGTGGGGGTTTTTAATGAAATTGATTTGGACGGTGCATAAGTTGGCAACTACCAACGTAATAGCTCGCGTGTTATATGGCACAATTCTTAAATAATTAATTCAGATTTTGTTAATGCCATACTTTAATTTCAACATGAAAAGTTGAGGAAAAAAAGAAAAGGAAGGAATGGTATACATTATTATCATTCTTTTTTCCATTGGGTATCTGTCTTTGGATGCAGGGAAAAGTTTTTAAGACCTTCTTTAAGAGCTTGGAATCAACTTCTTTCTTAGACTAAAGATAAGGACGAGCTCTTTTGAATCAATAAACAATAGACATTTACAATTTAATTACATTCCTATTTATTTTTAGTTCAAATTAAAGCACGTAATATATTTTTTTAATAAATTTAATTTTGAATAAAATTCAAATATGTGATTTTTTAATTTTAAAAACGATTCAATATTATTAAATTTAATTGATATGTCTTATGTAATAATTTAAATGTTTAATGTCATCACACATATGAACCAAGAGCATGATTAAAGAGATAAAAAGAGAGTTATTTCTAATAAGAATAACCTTTTTTTTTTCTTTTAAGATTGGGTAGTTTGAGTTATTACAGATTTTGACTAATTCGAATTCCAACCGAGTGAGACTATAAGAACGGCTAACAAGAATAACTTTTTGCTGCATTAATAAACGGTTATATATATATATATATATATATATATATATATGCGATTCTGCATGTAGAGAGTTTTGTTTTGAACTTGTCAAAGCTACTCCACCAGAAAATTAAAAATTAAATCCTCAGTTTTTCATCAACTTCCAAACGCTAGGAAACAAATTTCTTTCGGTGGTTGAAAGTTGAGAGCCCCTCTCTGTCTCCGGGGAAAAATAAAATCAGTAGTCATTTTCAATTATTTCAACCAAAATCATTTAGTAGTGAAGTACCAATAGGATTCATATATAACATTTAGGTGGTATTTGATAACACCATTCAACACTTAAAATTAAAATTTTCAGCATTTAATCGTTTTAAGTTTATTTGATAATTACGTCTTAAAAGTCTAAATTAAATAAAAAACCACTTAAAATGATAAGTCAAAATTTTTAACTTAAAATTTATACTGAATGCAATAAGTGATTAAATTTTTAAATATTTTTACTATTTAAAAAATATATTACTTATTTTATTCAGCACTTAAAATTCAGAACTTAAATTTTCAATACTTAATTTTCAGTTTTATCAAACACCACCTTACAGTCTCTTTGGTATACAGGATTGCTTAACTAAACTGCAATATTAGTAAATAATACTATGTTTAATACATATGATTCACGTTGGGTTTAATAATTCTAAAGACTTAGGTGGTGTTTGATAATACCATTCAGCATTAAAAATTAAAATTTTCAGCACTTAATCGTTTTAAGTTTGTTTGATAACTACGTCTTAAAAGTCTAAATTAAGTCAAAAATTACTTAAAATGATAAGTCAAAATTTTTAACTTAAAATTTATACTGAATGCAATAAGTGATTAAATTTTTAAATAGTAAAATTCAGCACTTAAAATTCAATACTTAAATTTTCAGCACTTAATTTTCAATTTTACCAAACACCACCATAGTTAGAAAATTATTTATAGTAAACATTATTTGATACAAACATTTTAATACATAGTACTCTATCCGTCCTAAAAAGATTATTCACTTTCTTTTCTCACACAGTTTAAGAAAACATTATTAATTACTTATCAACTCATAAATTTTATTATATTTTTTCACTTATTCCCTTACTTATACTCATTTATTACTATTTTTTTTATTAATTTTGAAAATACACAAATGCTACACTTTTCAATTAATAAGGATAAAATAGACAAATATCTATATATATTTTTAAAGTGATCAAATATTTTGAGACATCCTAAAAAGGAATAATGCACAACCTTTTTAGAACGGAGATAATATAAGCTAAGCAATTGAGAAGTAAATTAAAAAATTAAAGCTATTTTCAAGAAATAAAATAAAAAAAATCAAGTCTATTTTAGAAATTAAAATTTAATCATGGATTAATAATTCTACTGAATATGGTTTACTAAAAACATGGGGAGGCTAGACTTTAAATAAGACTGATTTTATGAATTAGCTGTCAATTTCCAACTTGTAATTAACTCTGCTAGCAGCGATGCAAGTGCTCCCTTCACCACCACAACTCTGGCACTCTGCTATTGAATGGTCTCCATGCAAAAGAATAAAGACAAATGCATCAAATCAAGGAATAAAATCTA